>CM059193.1:93877876-94006011 GCA_030323885.1 Branchipolynoe longqiensis
GTTGACTACAACCAAGTAGCACGCCATCCTCATTCTCGATGGCTATGGGCACAACAGCCATTTCCCAAGTGCTGTCATTCTCCACCAAGGGCGCAGCTACAGTTGGGAGAACTGCAGCTTCGCCATCGGTAGAGCTTGACTCACACGGAATTGTGGGAGATACCTGGACAGGTCGGTGGGGAGTCTCAGCACAAGTATCAAAAGGAGCACTCACAGGGGCCTTCACGATCCGAATGTCAGCCGCCATGATGGCGAGGAAGTACTCCTTACGTAGGGCATTCAGGTTGACAATTGGACCAGGAAGACCCACTATGACTGCCCCTAATTTAGCAAGGGCCTTCCAACATTGAAGCCTGCGGGACGTCGACCAAGAAAGGCCTCTGAAAACAAACAAAAATTACACGGTTAGTTAGTAAAGGAAGAACATCATACATATATTGTCAGTGGGTCCTGAAAAAAATAAAATTAACAGGTTAATAAGTAAGGCTGGGAAGAATGAGGATTTAACTAATAAGTATTGCCCAATAATAACATAAGTAAAATGCAATGGACAATTTCTTTTTAGATTTACCGGGAATTAACAAAAATTAATTGTGATGTAGAATATTACAATTTTGGGAATGGATTTCGTAATGGTGATATCAAAATAGGACGGGTATTTATACTCATAACAATTATCAAGTGTTCGATCGTACCCATAGCATCCTGCAGCTTGGTAAGATAGGTAGCGCGCATCCTATCCTTGGCGCTCGTGGGGAGACCAGGGGCAGCAGCAGGGGCGGCAGCAGCAGCAGCAGGGGAAGCGGCAGCAGCAGCAGGGGCAGCCGGGACGTCCTCGGCCTGCTCCGGGTTCCTTACTAAGGGTTAGATTTTCACAAACAAGTCATAAGTCGTGTGTGTGTGGCGTGGGCCTGTTTGGATCATTTTTGTCCATATTAAAAAGGCAACAACTTTTTAAGTAATCATCCGATCTTAATGAAGTTGGTGTCATTTTACTTTTGGTAAGAGCTATGGAACTAGATCAAAATATGGTACTTTCTATTGAGTTGCAAAAATGAGTTGGGATACCTATTGTAAGTCCTTAGTGATAGAGGGTGGGTAGGGGGAAAAACAGAATTGGCATTGAGCTAAAACTTACCATCGTGCAAATCGAAGCCTGCCCGGAAGAGCGACCAGTTTTTTTTTTTAAACTGTGGGCCAGTGCCGGAGGAGATGTCCACGGTGCCCCGTGGTGACTTCAGGAACAGTACCATATCAACATCACCGTCTGTGTTTAGGGTGCGCAGCAGGGTGGCCTGGATCAATACCGCAAATAATGTAGGTGCTTTTAACAAGGCTAGATAAATAAAGCGATATAAATGGGTCAATTTTAGGTATATATAACAGACACAAGTAAAATAAATTGACATATAAAACAATGCTGACAGAATAGTATCTTAGGTACATATAACAGCCCCAAGGAAGATTATGAATTATTATGGTAGACTAATATTCCAGCTTGCAGAGACAGTGTGAAGACATTTTACATTCGGTAGATGTAACAGAAACAAGGAATATTAGCGAATATTATCGTAGACTAATATACCTCCTTGCACAGACGGTGATAAGTGGCATTCACCGCGGCAACTCGCTCCTCACGGGTCATTGCTTGCGGGCACATCTGAGCGAGCTGCCGGGCATCATCGCTGTACGTGGTCCGCTCAGCGGGGAGAAGCGCTCTCCACCCAGCCAGCCAAGCAGTTTGCTTCTCGCCGAAGGTCCCGGCGGCTGAAATATTTTAAGTCCATGTCTACATGTAACGATATTCCAGTGTCTACCAAGTGTCTAACTGTAAGGCATATCATATCAATGACAACATAGAAAAACACCTCATTATAAGATGAGACCATACTTAGAAAAACAATCGACTAAATATCTAATTACTTTCTAACGCTAAACCATTAAAATCATGCCAGGACATTACCCGTCAGTACCGTGGCGTGTAACTAGTCATGCAACTATTATTCGAGCAGAGTGTAGGTTAGTGTGTAGTGAAAGAGTATAAAGACGGTGCTGTCAACCGATTTTTTGATTGACAAAGCTACATTGCCATATTACATACATATCTACCGTACGAAATTACAGCTAAAAAAATACTTCGGCCAACGTTGATATGGAATCTATATAATTTACCAGACTGGGTGGAGCGCTTGTAGAGGTCGAACCCCGTTGTGCGCTTCGCATGCTGCACCGAAAGGCGCACCTTTTGCCGAAGGCTGTCGGGGTCCGCGACGGCAGAAACGGCTGGAGCGCACCGCTCCTGCGCATTTCTGCGCATGTTGCTGATGCGCACCTAAAGGGAATGCGAAAATGGGCGAAATACGTTTGAGAGATGGTTCAGAGGATTGTGCACGGGAAAATAAAGTCTTATCTATTTAATAACCCTTTAGATTTATAATCATTTAAATTTAAAATACATGATACAGCACTCCGTACCAGGTTTAAGGGCGGTGTTAGGTACCGATTAGGCCCAAATCTATTCAATGCTATCATATTTAACAGAAATACATACTCAAAAAGTGAAATTTGATCAAATTAACATTAAAATCGAAGTGATATTAACGCCGCCGCTACAGGGGGGTTTGTGATTTCCTAGTAAATCGCAAAACCCGGAATGTGGAATTTCCACGGGTTTGCGATTTACTGCCAAACCGGAAACAGGCTCAGAGATCACGTTCCAGCGCTCCTGGTAGGTGGGCCCACTGGGGGTCGGGTCACTTACTAGTTACAGAACTAATTTCTGAAGGGGGGTAAGATGATTAATTGATTCTAACCTTGACTGCGCGCAACGACATGTTGGCAGCCTCTGCAGCCCGCAGCAGTTCCGGCTCGAAGGGCTTGGATGTGCTAACAAGCCCATCGTCGTAAAACTGCTGCAGGATAGCCCGCTGCTCGGCTGTGGTGGAAACCACTGTCTGCAAAACCAAAACCAAACAAACCTAAATAATGATTATTAAACCTACAGATTAAACCTACAGATTTAGACATAAGCCGTGTTCACACCCACAACCTACTGCAGGCGAAATAGATGAGGCGACTGAACCAATGACCATAATACGCCTCAGCATCGGGTTCACGTGGCGGATGTGAGCCAACGGCGGATATGAGCCAATGTGAGCCGACTATATTAGGCGCCATGAAGGGGTTTGAAGTTGTTTGAATTTGTTTGGCACATATTACATATCTACCGTACAACATTTGACGGTCAAAATACAGAATCATACATCATATGTCAAATACTCACACGTTTAGATTCGGGGGCACCGTGAGAAGACATCTTTGGATATTCGTTCGGAGTAGGTGTAGCTGATAGGTGAGGTGTGTGAGGTGCGCGAGTGTGAGAGTGTGTGAGTAGATTTGAGCTGGTGCGCGAGCAGTGCGGTGAGGCGAGGCATGGTCAAGAGGTCAAGAGGTCAAGAGGTCAAGAGGTCAAGCGGTCAGACACCTAGTGGTAAGGAAGGAAATGAAGTAGGTTTCACGCAGGTGGTGCCATCGGGCGTGAAGATTTGCAACTAGAAAAGAAGACGACCGTCTGACCTCTGTTGTCTGGTGCTGCCACCTGGAGATATTAGGTTAGAACCCTGAAGATCAATGATGGCACCACCTAGTGCCTATGGCGGGAAGCAGATGTACAGCCGCAAACAAACCTTAAGGTAAACAATGGTTGTTACTGCATAACTACATAAAGTAGAAGATAAGTCGATGCAGTAAAAGTGGATGCAGTAAGTCTATTCCACACAGCAAAAATAAAAGACGGTGCTGTGTACCGATTTTTATATATTCTCTATCAATGCGTTCGAAGGTTATCGATGTGGTGAACTATAGAAATAATTAAAAACTATAGAAATAATTTTTAAAAAATTCATAAATAAATGCATAAATTAATAAATGCTGGTAACTACTGTTGTCACTCTCCTGCAATGCCACCTATGCAGCCTCCGCCAATCGGTCCCGCCTCTTTTGATAGCTTTGGATGAATGTGGGGGTTTATGTAGACTCAGTCTTTTCATATGTCAGGCTTTGGACAAACATGGGGCTTTATGTAGGCTCAGTCTTTACATAGGTCAACCTTGGACGAACGTGGGGGTTTATGTAGACTCAGTCTTTTCATATGTCAGGCTTTGGACAAACATGGGGCTTTATGTAGGCTCAGTCTTTACATAGGTCAACCTTGGACAAACGCGGCACTCCGGCCCCTCCTGACAAGAACAACAGATAGTCATGGGAAAGTGGCACAGAATGCCCGTAGGCCGAGTGAGCCACCTACAATTCTGTAGGCATACGGGAACTGAGTCGTACGCGAAAAAGGCAGCGAGTCACTCGTTGCCCATTCTTAGGGAGACTCAGAAGGGGGTATGACCGCGGGTTGGGTTATATTAATTCTTTATACACTGATATACTATTTATAGTATATTTAATATATAGAGAATATATTATATATAAATTGGGCTACGACGTAGGAAGATAAGAGACAAGACGGGAAGTGGTGGAAGCCTCGTTTATTTGCTGAGGCCCATCTGGCTGAGCAATAACCGCCCTACCAAGAAAAATTTTAACAGGCGCCGATGTGCACCTAACAAGCGCTGGTTGACATCTGGCAACATGGTGGGGCGCCAGGATAGCGCAGCCGGAAAACGGCCCGCAGCGAATATAACCATAAATATCATGGGTTAATAATAAGGCAGCATTAAATGCCAATATCCTGCAGGATATAGGAAAATAGCTCCGCCCCTTTATACTCATAGTAATAAATGATATATCCCATATATAATAAGACCTCCCTAAATCGACTGACCATGGGACCGACTTTAAATGGTCTGTATAGGAGGGTAGTCGGTTTAGGGAGTTAGAATATCCTTACAATGGTATTGTTGGGACCCAAATAAAGCGATCGATATAGGGGAGTGGTCGATCTGTGGAGGTGGTCGGTTAGAGAGGTTTAACTGTAGGCCCTACAGTTAAACCTCTCTAAATCGATCGACCATGGGAACGACTTTAGATGGTCCATTTAGGGAGGTGGTTGGTTTAGGGATTTTTTAAAATCATTACAATGGTATTGTATGGGCGATCATTTGGGACCCAAATAAACCGATCGATATAGGGGAGTGGTCGATCTGTGGACGTGGTCGGTTAGACAGGTTTAACTGTATATATAAAATATATTTAATCCTGGCTGGTTTATATTATAAGATGCAAAAAAAAGGAAAAAAATCCCCATTAGCCAGAATAAAATTGATCACTCGGGTTTTAGGTCCTAGCAACATTTAGTGACTGGCATCCCACTCAGACACAGTATCCTGATGCTGATGCCTTTTCCCCAACAACATCATTTTCCTGTGATATTTTTTAATTTGAGATTCATTAAAGCTTAATCCGATGAAAGCATCACATTTTCGAGACCAAAACACTGACCTAGATTTTATCCGACATATCCAGATTAGATACTGGTGCACTTATTTAACATTTATTGTAGTTTGCCGTCTGTTGCTACACTGCTATGCTCAAAAACTCGCAACTATGTCTAGCATTTAAACATGCACAACAAAAGAGTTGCACATTTTCACTTCAAATATATCCGAAGCTACTTCAAACTAACGTAAAGTAGATCGATTATATATTTCAGAAATTCAAAACCATGGGATTATGCACATTTAAATGTGACTTTCTTCTGCTGCCCAAAGTACGTGATCTGGAAACGAGTAGCTCATTCTGAAATAATAACCGTGGTCATGTGGGTGTGGTTATGGACGCTGTGCCTCCTGGTACTCCCGGGGTGCTATATATATATATATATATATATATATATATATATATATATATATTATATGTACATATAATATGTTTTAGATGCCAGGTGCCTTGCCGATCTGTTCCCATGCAGTAACTAAAGCCATTGTCACACCTAACCGGACTGAGCACCGGAGACCACCGGACAAAGAATTGTCTAGTCCTGTGCTTTCCGGTGACAAAATGTATCGAAATGTATCAAAATGGAGCGGAGTTGGGTCAATTGGCACCGGGCGACTAGACAAGTACCGTACATGTACCGGACGAGTACCGGACGAGAATCAGACACGTAACGGATGGGTACCGGACATGTACCGGACAAACCGGACACCAACGGATGGGTACCGGACATGTACGGATGGGTACCGGATGGGTACCGGATGGGTACCGGATGGGTACCGGACACCAACCGGACACGTCAGTCCGGTGGTGTCCAGTAGAAGTTTTGTGCATGTTCAAAACTTGTACCGGACACCGCCGGACACCACCGGACAACGCCGGATGGGTATCGGACATGTACCGGACATCGCCATACAGTACCGGACAGTGTCCGGTTCTCCAGTCTGGTAAGGTGTGACAGGGCCTTAACCAACTCATTCATGATCCAGGCCTGGCCTTACCGGACCTACAGAGGGACCTAGACCTGATCTGACATACAGAGGGACCTAGACCTGATCTGACATACAGAGGGACCTAGACCTGATCTGACCTACAGAGGGACCATACCTGATCTGACCTAAAGAGGGACCTAGACCTGTTCTGACCTACAGAGGACCTAGACCTGATCTGACCTACAGAGGGACCTAGACCTGTTCTGACCTACAGTGGGACCTGACCTGACCTATAGTGGGACCTAGACTTGATCTGACCTACAGAGGGACCTACAGTGAGACCTAGACCTGACCTACAGTGAGACCTAGACCTGACCTGACCTACAGTGGAATGCAGGCCTGATCTGACCTGCAGTGGGACCTGACCTGACCTCCAGTGGGACCTAAACCTAACCTAACCTACAGTGGAACCTAGATCTCAGTGTGCTTACAGTGGGACCTTGACCTGACCTGCAGTGGGACCTAGATCGTACCTGACCTACAGAGGGACCTAGACCTCACCTGACCTAGAGTAGGACTTTTATCTGACCTAGAGTGGGACCTAGACCTCACCTGACCTACAGTGGGACCTAGACCTCACCTGACCTACAGTGGGACTTTGACCTGACCTTGTGTGGGCCCTAGACCTCACCTGACCTACAGTGGGACCTAGACCTCACCGGACTTACAGTGAGGCCTAGACCTCACTTACAGTGAGACTTAGACCTGACCTACGGTGGGCCCTATACATCACCTACAGTGGGACCTAGACCTGACCTGACCTACAGTGAGACCTAGACCAGACCTTCAGTGGGACCTTGACCTGACCTTCAGTGGGACCTTGACATGACATTCAGTGTGACCTTGACCTGACCTTCAGTGCGACCTTGACCTGACCTTCAGTGCGACCTAGAATTGACCTGGCCTACTGTGTGACCTAGAAAATAGTGCCTATAATTGACCTGACCTACAATGGGGCCTAGAATTGACCTGACCTACAATGGGGCCTAGAATTAACCTGACCTACAATGGAGCCTAGAATTGACCTGACCTACAGAGGGACCTAGACCTGACCTACAGTGGGACCTAGAATTGACCTGACCTGACCTACAGTAAGACCTAGACCTAACCTGACCTACAGTGGGACCTAGACCTAACCTGACCTACAGTGGGACCTAGACCTAACCTGACCTACAGTGGGACCTAGAATTGACCTGACCTGACCTGACCTACAGTGGGACTTCAGTGTAAAATTAACCGGATACACAGGGTGGGTGGCCGCATCGGAAATATATGTTATTCCTCTAGGTGACATGATTGTTTGAGTTTCTGCAATATTTCTGGGGAGGCCCGATAGGTGGCGCCACATGCTGTTCGAGACGTTACATGCTTGGTCATGAGCGGCCCCTGGTGGTCTGTGGGAGTGGATGAGAGTTGAAGTTCCCACCATTTACATAAACAACCCCTCCCCCCCCCTCCCCCTGACACTCCCATTGTATTTTTTAAGTTGCATAGTCCGATGGTTTTGAGTTTTTGTCATTAAATTGATTGTTATAATCTACATAACTTTAGTTTGAAGTAACTTTTATTTTAAATGGCTAACTTTTGAGATATTTGAAATGCAAACTGCCAGCACCATGATCAGTGATGATGCCATAGACTGCAGTAACAAGTTCAATTAAATTGACTCAGTATTGCCTTCTATGTGGGAACAAATGTTTAATAAGTGCACCAGTATCTAAGTTAGATATGTAGAATCAAATCTAGATAATTGTTTTCGTTTTGGAAATGTTATGCTTCATCGGACTATGCAGCTTTAAGACATTGCCTAGACTTGTCTAGGGTTCGAACCCGAATCCCATGACTTGTCTTTTGGCCAGCCCATACTATTCCGGAGTTTGAACCCTGTTGCATGACAATCAGAAGCTGAACTCATTTGGCCATGCCGGCATATGTGTAGTTAAGTAGGCAAATCACAGACAAATTGCCCAAGTAGTCAGAGCAGACGATAAACAACAAAGAAAGTCCAAATAAATCAGCTTTCTAAAGCCCCGTTCACACGCGCCCCTTAAGTCGCCTCAACTAGTTCGCCTCATCTAATCCAACTCGGGAAGCGGTTTACATGAGACAAACTAGTTGAGTCGACTCAGCCCTAATTTGCCTCAGCGGAATATTCACACACGCCATCTGAGTTGACTAATGCCAAGTACACACCTACCGTATACGATTCGCGCACAAAAACTGACTGGCCAACGTGACTCATCACGGCCCGTTTCCCGACTAAAACTGACGACTGTGGGTGTACACATCTACCGACTGGGGCGCGACTGGGGCGCGCACATATACCGTCCCGATTCGCGACTGCGACCTACGCACCTGGTGTTTTTAGCGCGAACTACATTAGCATCAGCGCCTCCTAGCAGTTGGTGGGCCCCAATGCAAGATGGCGCCACGTGTGTTTCGCTCCATGCAACTGGTGGATGTGGGGCGAACTATCCTGAGCGGTTGGTGAGCACGAATTCAAAAATGGCGCCGCGCAGACCTGATCAAAAAAGAAAAATCGCTGTGGCACTTGCAGATTGTCCCCGAGACATGCGACGCCATCTACGAAGCACTGAAGGAGGACTACTTCAAGGTAACAGTGGTTGTGTTAAGTTTCTTTTTATTGATATTAATGATATGCACTACACGTGAAACCGGGCAGTTTTCTGTTATTTTAATGTAAATAGACACTGCAACTTAACACTTACAACTGAAAATGTAATGGGAAAACATAGCGAAACTAGAACCGACTACACCTTTTAAATTACGAAAAGTAGAATGCATTAATTGTTATAAGTTAAGTGATGTTCGAATACTAAAAACAATTGAACATATCGCGCTCTTAAACATATCGCAAATCTTAAATCAATACAATTGAAAATGTTATGGAAGTTTTCTGTTACTTTTCATTTTGATTCACACTAAAACAAAAAAAGTTATTCTTAAATCAATACAAGTGAAAGTGTTATGGGAAAACATTGCGAAACTCGAACCGACTACAACTTTCAAATTGGAAGTTTTCTGTTACTTTTCACTTTGATTCACACTAAAACAAAAAAAGTTATTCTTAAATCAATACAAGTGAAAATGTTATGGGAAAACATAGCGAAACTAAAACCGACTACAACTATTTAAATTCGACGTTTTCTGTGACTTTTCATTTTGATTCACACTACAACTAAAAAAGTGATTCGCGAAACTAAATACTAGAACCTCATAGCCTTACTTAGACTGATATAAATTTAGAATTAATGTGGAGTGTCGCTATAGTCATCAGAACCTAACAGATTTAAATAGGAAAAGGAGGAACCGGCAGCGTTAGATGAGGCGAACTAGTTGAGGCGACTTAAGGCCAGTGTGTGAATGGGGCTCTAGACAAGTCAGCCCACTTCCCTTGAGGGAGATCATGTGTTTGAACCGCGACTGAGTCAAACCAAGAACTTACAAAATTGACAACCTCGCTAAATAGCCTGGTGCTAGTGCCAGCAGTCAGAGTGGAGATGAATGTATATATGTACCCGGCCGTCAGATCGAACCCAGACCCTCCCACCTGTTCGTCAGCAGGTGTGCACTGACCCCCGACTGATGGGTAGGTACCACCACCCCCAACCCTGGAGGAGTGGGTGGTGATGGAAGCCTCACCAGAAGTGACCTAGAGATCGGGGTCAAAGCCCCCCCCCCCTCCCAAACACCACCTGTGTAACACTACGCTGTGTGCTGCAGTTAAAATTACATAATCTGATCAAAGCAGCATATTTTCAAAACCAAAACATTCATCTAGATTTGATCCTTCATATCCAACGTTTGATACCCGTTTGCACATTAATCATGTCCTCGGGGATCTGCCCCTTAGGAACGTCAGACCTGGCTGACTTTGACAGGTGGCAATGTGACGTAGTCTCAACATAGCAACACCGAATTGCATTTAGCTTCAACTGGTGTGCACGCTCAAACTAATATTTCATAGTCTTTCACTTGGAATGTTATAAAAGTTGGCCAATTATCATTAAATCAGAGTAAGTTGTAATGATCAGCTTAATATATATTTTATTTGTAAAATTCAAGACCGATGGGTTATGCAACTTTAACAACTGCCTAATGGGCAAGTGGGCAAGTAGGTAAGTGGGTAAGTGGGTAAGTATATTTGCTGTCAGACAACTCTTTTACACCCAATAGTTATGCTTATCGGTTGGGTTTGCTTTGTTTATTGGTGTTTTCCGTCCTGGCTACATCGGAAGTCATATCAGGATGGACACCAAGTCGTAAATTTGTGCACGCATGGTGGCTTTATAGTGCTTCATCATAAGGATATTCTAGTGGTCTGCACTGACCTCCCAGGCAAGTCACCACATAGACAGGTAGGCGTGGGTAGTGTGTTGATATCAGGGAGCCTAGGTGGTGTAATGGTTAGCATACTGGCCTGGAATGCAAAGAGATGTGGGTTCGAGCCCCACTATAGGCACAATAGTTCCCATTTTCATCGCCCCCACGACACTGGTTGCCGTGATTGCCATGACCATGATCCTGTACAAGCTATGCGCTGTATGGTTGTTGAACCTACCCTGTGTATGTATGTGTTAGTGCATTGCCTGTGTGTATGTAATTGTAAACATTAAAAGACTTACAATTCCAGGGGGACGAGTGTAGTAGGCTGCACTGACCTCTCAGGCAAGTAACCACATAGACAGGTAGGCGTGGGTAGTGTGTTGATATCAGGGAGCCTAGATGGTGTAATGGTTAGCACACTGGCCCAGAATACAAAGGGATGTGGGTTCGAGTCCTGCTCTAGGCGCAATATTTCCCATTTTCATCACCCCCATGACAATACCATGTCACTAGCACCATGACCCGATATCCCACTCACTCACATTATCCTGAGACGGAGCCCAACAAGCCATTGCCCTATCCTAGCAATGCCGATCTCCAGATAAGATACTGACAAGGTATCGATTTTGTAAGTCGTTCGAATCCATGACTGGTCACATGAGAAGCGGGCGCCCTAACCATTTGGCTTGGTTTGTTTTCGAGTTTGCTTGTCACTTATTCATGAGTTACTCAGAATGTTGGTTGGTTGTTGGAGTTTTATGTCCTCGAAACATCTAGGGTCATATCAGGATGGGTACCTACTGTGACAGTGTGCACTCATGACAACTTTATAGTGCTGCACCACTGGGAAATCAGACTGCCACCACCATGACCTGATATCCCACTCAGTCACATTATCCTGACACTGAGCTAACCAGTCCTTGCCCAATTCTATTAATGCCGAGCGCCAGGCTAGGAAGCGACAAGTATCAATTTTATAAGTCCTCGGTTTGACTCGACCGGGAACCGAACTCCCGATCTCCCGCACACGAGCCCCGCGCTCTGCCGATTAGGCCACCACGCCTGGTCGTTACCCAGAAGGCCTTTCCACTTTCTTGCCCTTCCTGCCCCTCACCGCGCCCCTCACCCGTCAACCCCCGCCCCTCACCCCCACCCCCCGCCCCTCACCTTACTTTACGCCTCACGTACGCCTGTGACCTTCAACCTTGTGTCTATGGCCGCCACGTGTTTCCGGTGGTTGCCAGTTACTTCCGGTTCACTCCGGGGCTGCTATTCCTTTAGTATCTCGCTCAGTAGATCCAAATATTTAACATTTTTGCTGGGGGGGGGTCACATTTCTGATTGAATTCATAGGAGAAATTTTAACTGCGGACAATCGGTCTTTGACCAAGATGGAGCAAAAATGTAACATTGTCCACAATATGAATCCAAACAGGGTTAACGTTGCATAATTGATTAATTTGTCTCTTTTTCTTGTGTGCCTCACATATTTAACTAAAACACCATAATAACCTACTCTACTTGATTTTGCATGCTAACTTTAGAGATATTTGTAGCGCAATCATGCAAAGTAATTTGTGTGTGCACACCAGTTGAAGCCAAGCGAAATCCAACATTGCTAGATTAACTCGTTGACATTGTTACCTGTCGAAGCCAGTGAATTTTGACGTTCTCAAGGGGAAAAGCCCCAAAGACATGATCGACTAATATCTTCGTTTGATATTGTAGGCAAGGAACCACATAGCCACGTAGGCGTGGACAGGGTGATGACATCAGGGAGCATAGGTTGTGTAGTGGTTAGCACACTGTCTCGGAATACAGGAGATGTGGGTTCGAGTCCCGCTCTAGGCGCAATATTTGCCATTTTCATCACCCCCACGACAATAGCATAGAGCAGAGTTTGATAGTTACTTGTTTTTTGAAAATAGGGTGCTTTTATTGAATTCTACATGTTGCCGGTAACATGCGTAATTCAAAACCCTGACTACGGGCTCCATAGTGATGCATACAATAGATACCGATTAGTAGCGTTCCGTAGCCACGGTCGAAGTTAAAGTTGCATGGTCCGATGAAATGTTTATTTTTCAAAACCAAAACATGTATCTTAATTTGATTATATATATCCATCTTAGATATTGGTGCATTAACAAGTGATTTGGGACAGGATATATAGAATAATCAGTGAATTTACTACCTCATCCTACTTTGAGAAACCCATCACACAAGGAAGCCACTAATCAATTAGGTCAATCTCATGGCCTTAGTAGCCTTGACCCTCATTCCTAGTCAGGTTCCAGGATGTCCAGTAGTAGTATTGCTGGCACCATAGCCTGGGTTGATATAAAGTTGCATGGAATTTTGTATTAAATAATCATTACAGATCTTAATAAGAGTGATGTAATAATTATGTATATTATTAACCGGGAACAATACATTTGATAATCATGCAAGTGACATGCTAGAATAGCTGTACAAAAACAAAGACACACACTTAAGGTCAAACAAAGAATTAACACAACACATGCAAATATAAAGAAATGACACATGAAGCCAACTGAGTGGATTTTTTTCATTTTAATAAATGCTTCGTTAAAGTTGTCTTACATGCCATAGATCTTATCAAATAAATATTGACTCAATACTTATGAAAAAATTGTTCACTGATGAAATTGTTATAATTAAGCATGAATATTAATTTGAACATTTTGGGAAATTTTGTTCATAAAATACAATATTGAATATTGTGATACAAAAGTCTCATATATGTTATATAAAAAATGTTACCATTAATTGTCAAGTTCATTGAAAATATAAATGGTTTTTGACCTCTCAGTAAGGCAGTTCTATAAAGCCAAATAAGTAGAGCACCTGCCTCCCATTTGCTAGGTCATGGAATTCGAACCCCCAGGTTTGAATCCTCGTTGAGTCAAATCAATGACTTAAAAAATTATACTTGTCCCTACCAAGCTTGGTGTTCGGCATTATTGAGTTGGAAATATGAGATCAAATGTAAGTATGTGGTTTGATTTTGACCAAACAAAATTATGCTTCATCAGACCATGGGTCCCTATGACCTACAACAACTTACATCATTAGGTCAGCCCGCATCAAATCACATGCCAAGAAACAATTGATGGTGCAATCACTAGAAAAAAAAGGTACCCAGGCTATATTTTATTTAGGTCATTCCACATCACGTGGTCATTGTGAGATGTCAATACTGGTCATAGCGAGAAGACTTTTGGAAAGCTTGTCGAAAGTATTTTGGGGTCTTTCAGCTCAAATTGCTTCAAAACTAGTCATTTTTCATCAAAATGACTCCGGACTAATGATTAGTAGCTCATAACGATCAATTTGATATATTTATCTAAAAAATAAGTAAAAAATTCAACCGCCATTGGACCATGCAACTTTAACTTCCGGTGGTAGATTTGAAAGCTTGGCCATTCCTTACCTGAAGCTTGATCGAGACAGACCCAAGTTCTGCCATATACAAATTTGATTATCTGTGTCTGGTTTTGAATTACGCAACTTCAGTGCAATAAAGCGGTAGGTATTGAATTACTACCTTTTAAGCTTTAGCGAATTAGAGCAGTGGGAGCTGGCATTTCAGTAGTGGTGAGACTGGGCAAGGTGGTCTCAGTTTTATTAGACTGTCGGTTCGCCGTGCAGCGTAACGGATATGGCCATAGAGAATGTGTTATCAACACGACTTTGGTATTTCATCAATGTTTTTGGCAGATGGTAGTACCGGTGGTAGTACCGGAATCTGCTCCAGGTGGCGCCACTCGGTTATAATTGAGGAACGGGATGGTAACCGAAATAGCAGAAGTACGGTGGGATATAAAATATAATAAAACAGGAGAAAATGTAATGAAATGTAATGAAGTGTAATTAGATGTGGTAAAATGTAAATTAATGTAAATTAATGTAAATGAATGTAGATGAATGTTGATGAATGTTGATGAATGTAAATAAATGTAAATGCATCTAGATAAATGTAAATGAATGTAGATGAATGTACATGAATGTACATGAATGTAGATGAATGTTGATGAATGTAGATGAATGTCGATGAATGTAGATGAATGTTGATGAATGTAGATGAATGTAGATGAATGTTGATGAATGTAGATGAATGTTGATGAATGTTGATGAATTTAGCTGAATGTAGATGAATGTAGATGAATGTTGATGAATATAGATGAATGTAAATGAATGTAGATGAATGTTGATGAATGTAGCTGAATGTAGATGAATGTTGATGAATGTAGATGAATGTAGATGAATGTTGATGAATGTAGATGAATGTTGATGAATTTAGATGAATGTAGATGAATGTTGATGAATGTAGATGAATGTAGATGAATGTTGATGAATGTAGATGAATGTAAATGAATGTGGATGAATGTAGATGAATGTAGATGAATGTTGATGAATGTAGATGAATGTAGATGAATGTTGATGAATGTTGATGAATGTAGATGAATGTAGATGAATGTTGATGAATGTTGATGAATGTTGATGAATGTAGATGAATGTTGATGAATGTTGATGAATTTAGCTGAATGTAGATGAATGTAGATGAATGTTGATGAATATAGATGAATGTAAATGAATGTAGATGAATGTTGATGAATGTAGCTGAATGTAGATGAATGTAGATGAATGTTGATGAATGTAGATGAATGTTGATGAATGTTGATGAATGTTGATGAATTTAGATGAATGTAGATGAATGTTGATGAATGTTGATGAATGTAGATGAATGTTGATGAATTTAGCTGAATGTAGATGAATGTAGATGAATGTAGATGAATGTTGATGAATATAGATGAATGTAAATGAATGTTGATGAATGTAGCTGAATGTAGATGAATGTAGATGAATGTTGATGAATGTAGATGAATGTAGATGAATGTAGATAAATGTTGATGAATTTAGATGAATGTAGATGAATGTTGATGAATGTAGATGAATGTTGATGAATGTTGATGAATTTAGATGAATGTAGATGAATGTTGATGAATGTAGATGAATGTTGATGAATGTAGATGAATGTAGAGGAATGTTGATGAATGTAGATAAATGTAAATGAATGTGGATGAATGTAGATGAATGTTGATGAATGTAGATGAATGTAGATGAATGGTGATGAATGTAGATGAATGTTGATGAATGTAGATGAATGTAGATGAATGTTGATGAATGTAGATGAATGTAGATGAATGTAGATGCATGTTGGTGAATGTAGATGAATGTAGATGAATGCTGATGAATGTAGATGAATGTTGATGAATGTTGATGAATGTTGATGAATGTTGATGAATGTAGATGAATGTTGATGAATGTAGATGAATGTACATGAATGTAGATGAATGTTGATGAATGTAGCTGAATGTAGATGAATGTCGATGAATGTTGATGAATGTAGATGAATGTAGATGAATGTTGATGAATGTAGATGAATGTTGATGGAGGTTGATGAATGTAGATGAATGTAGATGAATCTTGATGAATGTAGATGAATATTGATGAATGTAGATGAATGTACATGAATGTACATGAATGTACATGAATGTACATGAATGTTGATGAATGTAGATGAATGTTGATGAATGGTGATGAATGTAGATGTATGTTGATGAATGTAGATGAATGTTGATGAATGTAGATGAATGTTGACGAATGTAGATGAATGTAGATGAATGTAGATGAATGTTGATGAATGTAGATGAATGGAGATGGATGTAGATGAATGTTGATGAATGTAGATGAATGTTGATGAATGTAGATGAATGTAGACGAATGTTGATGAATGTAAATTAATGTAAATTAATGTAAATTAATGTAAATAAAATATGTATGTCTATCTACTAAGGCCTGGTTAGCTCAGTATCAGGATAGTGTGACAGTGGGATATCCTGTCCTAGTGCTGGTGGCCCTGTTTCCCAGTGGGGCAGCGGTGTAATCCCCATGTGTATGCACTGTCACAAGTCGGTAACGTCCTGATATTGATGTTTATGACCCTCACACTCACACACAGGACACTTACTGAATGGTACCATGCGGTGTTTGGTCATCTGATGGCTGTATATAAACCCGGACTGGGCAGTTATTATGGTAACTGACCAGGTGTAGAGGCGCTGCACTATGTTCCTCTTCTGGATTGCTCAGTAGCTTGCTGTGCATGGTGGCGATGGGTACCAGTGGTTTCCGGTTAGGTACCCGTCAAATGATCCCTGCAGGATGGCTGGGGTGCCTGACTAATGGGCAGAGAGTCGGGAAGTGGTGGGGGCTGAAGGGGGGGGGGTGTATCTTTTTTACTTTTTTCAATTTTGTATTAGTCTTTGATTAAACAGGAGGAATTTCAATCAGACTTCCTGACTTCATCTGCCGCTTGCCCTATCCTAGTAATGCCGAGCGCCAGGCTACGTAGCGACAAGTATCAAGCTTTAAGTTATTGTTTTGATTCGACCAGGGTTCGAACCCGGGGCTTCAAATCTCATGACCTATCAACCTTTGGCCATCCTGTCTGCGTATGTAGTAAAATGTTGATGTGTATTACTTTCGGAGAGGAGGGAGGGGATGGAAAAGTAGTATTCTTTGTACTAACTTGCAAGTGTTGACAACTTGGGATGACCCTAAGATATATAGGTCAAAAGCAGCTGACCCTGAGGGTGGCGCCATCTAGCGTGGAAGAGTGAAGTATAGAGGCCCAAATTGTGTATCAGTGCGCCCCTATCGACTAACTTATAATTGAAGAAGGCCAATAGACTACATCATAGTTCCAACTGCGCATGCGCTGAAAACGGCGTTGGGAGCAAAGCCAAGGGCTACGGCCATTGAGTTTGCCGATACGCGTAGGGCGAAACTGCTATTTTATTCAAAATAAATAGAAATACATAACAATTTGGCAAAAACATGGACGGAAGGATGCAATATAATAATATAATGAATATGTTTAAGACACAACTCTTCATAATTAAGCATTTTGATCTAAGAAACATACAATTTCAGTCACTTTACAGGCTGATGTTTACATCACCATTGATTAGCCAGAAGTAATTCTTGTTCTAAATATTAAAATGTCAAATGTGTCAACAAACACTTGTTTCAAAGAAATATATAACCAATATCTAATTAACCCGACTCATTTTCTATTTCCACATATGTCATTAACCATAGGATATAAGTAAAAACATGAATAAAATAAGTAAAACTGAGTCTGGCTATGGCTCTAACACTAGTCTGGGTGCCTAGATTTGTCATAAGATGGCATAAGATGTGCTGATTATATTGATGTAAATGCAATGCTGGATAAAAGATTAATATCTTAATTTTTATATATATATTTTTAGTTGGTATTCTATGTTTCAAACAAGAGCTGAGATGAGCTGAAACTAGCACATTTCATAACTGCACCCAGTGTATTAGCATGTGCCATGTGCTTCTCGCGGGTTTGTTTTGCTCTGACGCATCCCACAATGCACCGTGCCGCTGGAACCGTGATGTAGTCTATTGTAGACCGCATGCCAGGTTCCGCTCAGCTTCCCTCTCTATTGTCCCATTTCGCTACAAATGTTGCTTTTAGGAGGGTCAAGTTATGCACAAATACACCCACACCACCAGAAATTTCTAACAAAAGGTTTCCCAGTGTTTTGTTGATGTATGGAATGTATTCAATGGCAGGGGAAAAGTCTACCAAAATCTGACCACTGGAAAGAGGTTAAAACTGGGTCACATCCAAGATGGCTACTAATGACTCTAAAATGAAGGAAAATGGTATAGGTTTTTTATGATTCGACGTAGAACAGTTGTTTTATGTCTACTCAATGGTATTAAGTGTCATGGAATTCACTGATACATATCGGATGATATATTGACCGGTCTATATAATAAACTGTAAACGGTAGGTCTTTAGGGACAGCCAGAGTGTTCGCTCCAACTCTTCGCCATGAATATGGCCTGTGCTGCCGACCAGGCTTAAAGAAACTACCAATCACTCAATCAATTAATCAATCAATCGTTCCAACTCGTTGTCATCGTCCTTTTATAGAATACTTATAATGATATTATTCAAATACTTATCTCTCATACCCTGCTAGCTTTGGTATGCATACTTTATTCAATCTTGGTATGGCAGGCAACATTCTCTCACAGTTTGTTTCTTTGTTGTTGTTTTACATCCTAGCAACATCTAGGGTCATCTCAGGACATCTACCGACTTGTGACAGTGTGCACTCATGGTGACTTTATCATGCTGTCCCACTGGGAAATCAGGCCACCGGCACCATGACCCGATATCCCACTCAGTCACATTATCCTGACACTGAGCTAACCAGTCCTTGCCCTATCCTATTAATGCCGAGTACCAGGCTAGGAAGCGACAAGTATCAATCTTAGTCATTGGTTTGACAAACTCCCGATCTTCCGCACGTGAGACCTGCGCTGTACTGATTTGGGCACTGCGCCCGGTTTCTCTCACAGGTCATAGATAAACACCACATGCTGGAACCAGGCTCTCCACAGCTTGTTTACAGTTGATTCATAGCACAGCAGGTTTTTTCTCGGATTTAGACATGGTCGTCGTTCACCCCCTACTGGAGGAGGTTATTAGATATTTGATCTATCTGAGATTGAGCAAGCAGCAGCGGAATGAGGAAGAGCAATAATCCAAAGCTGAACTTTACCATAACTAAGACACCAGATGGGATGGCCGAATCAGTTGAGCGTCCACCTCCCATTTTGGTAGATCATGGGATTCGAACCCATGGGTTCGAACCCCGGTTGAGTCATACCAATGACTTTAAAATTGATACTTGTCGTTTTCTAGCCAGGCGCTCGCCATTATTAGGATTAGGTTTATTAGGATAGGGCAAGGACTGGTTGGCTCAGTGTCAGGATAATGTGACTGAGTGAGATATCAGGTCATGGTGCTGGTGGTCTGGTCTCCCAGTGAGGCAGCACTATAAAATCACCATGATTGTGCACTGTCACAAGTCAGTACCCACCCTGATATGACCTTAGATGTTGCCAGGACATAAAACTCAACCAACCAACCATAACTAACCCGTCCTGATATGACCTTAGATGTTGCTAGGACGTAAAACAACAACAAACAAAAACAAAACCATAACTAACAACAAAAGCCAAAGGCAAACACTGTAGTGGTTCGTCGGTCTGTCCTGGGTGAGTAGCGATATCCGGTCTATCAACAGCTGTCTGTGATTGGTTCGTTGTTGGAGTTTTACATACTGGCTACATCTAAGGTCATATCAGGACGGGTACCGACTTGTGACAGTGGGCACTCATGGCAACTTTATCGTGCTGCCCCACTGGGAAATCAGGCCGCCGGCACCATGACCTGATATCCCACTCGCTCACATTATCCTGACACTGAGCCAACCAGTCCTTGCCCTATCCTATTAATGCCAAGCACCAGGCTATGAAGCAACAAGTATCAGTTTGGTTTGACTCGATTGAGAACCCAACTCTCGACCTTCCACACGCGAGGCCCGCGCTCTACCGATTCGGCCACCACGCCCGGTGGCTAGCTGTCTGTGAGGCCTCATGTTTTACTAAAACCTCACCAAGCCCCCATCTCACCAGGCGATAACAGGTGATGAGCGCATCCCAGGGTCAAGGTCACTCACGGTCAAACCAAGGTCAGGTCAAGGTCACTTAGGTGCACGACTATCTTGTCAGGAGCCAGTTCGGCGTTCGGCGTTTAGCGTTCAGTCGAGACACGTGCACTCTCCAAGCGCATAGGCGTGTCGTGGGTGTGTTCAGCGTGAAACTCGGGGTGGAGAGTGGAGATATATTTAGACGTTTAATGGCTGACCTTTCTCCTTCCCCCCCCCCTTCTTCCTGCCTCTCCATCTCCCTCTTCCCGCACCGGATGTGAGGGCCGAATCGGTAGGAATGCAGGCTTTCCGTGCGGAAGGTCTGGAGTTCGAATCCCGGCCGAGTCAAAATAATAACTTATGAAATTGATATCTGTCGCTATCTAGCCTGGCGCTTGGCCTTATTAGGATAGGACAAAGACTGGTCAGCTCTGAGCAGGATATCAGGTCATGGTGTTGCTGGTGGGACAACACTATGACGTTGCCATGAGTGTGCACTGTCACAATTCGGTACCAGTCCTGATATGACCTTAGATGTTGTTAGGATGTAAAACCCCAACAAACAACGCCCCTTCCCACTCGCCATCTTCCCTCCTCTCGAGCTAAGGTATTAACTGTTTCTTTAAGGCTTACTTGCATTATAAACTGGCTGAGCCTAGCAGCACTGGCCCTTTCTTGTCTGAGAGGTATGGGTTCGAACCCTAGCCGAGTCAAACTGACACTTTGAAACTAAAAGTTAACACTTGTTCCTTCTCGCCTTGCAGTGGGTCAGAGATTAGTTGGCTCAGTGCCAGGACCATGTATCGGCAGCGGAAAAAAGATTGTACTCAAATCAATGAAAAATATGTTGACCACAGAAAATCCTGACCCCAAAAGATGATTAACACAAAAAAGAATTCACCACATTTTTTTTTTGGCAACAAGTTTTTTTTTACTGCAAAAATATGCGACTTCAGGAGTGGATTTTTGTTTATCTTGATGCCAGCAGCACCTTATCTGCCAAGAATGTAGACTGTCACCTCCTAATAACCAGTCACATGACTTTGTGTTGCTAGGACACAAAACCCCCGTTGGTCACCCACAATGCAGTAGAGGCCTGTATAAAAGTTTGTTTTATTTAATGACGCTTCTAGAGCACATTTTTATCATCAGCTATTGTACGTCGAACACATGGTCATTCTGACATATTTCTTTGGAGGAAACCCGCTGCCACCACATAGGCTACTCTTTGTGATAAGCAGTAAGGGGTCTTTTATATGCACTTTTGAACTGACAGGACAGCATATACCACATCCTTTGATAAACCAGTTGTGGACCACTGATTGGAACAGAAAATAGCCCAAACAACAAATGGGTCCACTGAGCAGGATCGATAAGATGACTGACACCTTCACAGGTGGACACTCTAATGCCTGAGATACGTCGCGCTCCCTGTAGTGTCAGACAGGTAGGGTTTTCTGTGGGCATGAAATGTCGTCTGCAGCAGCGTTTGTTTCGTGACTGGGTATGTAAGAATGATGACTTCCGGTTTAAAAATAAACCACAAAATAAAGATTACATTTCAGTGAATATAATACCAGAGGCGGGAAGGCTTTTAGTGATAGTAGACGACGAGATAAATGGAGAGCAGACAACAAGATGAATGGAGAGCAGACGACGAGATGAATGGAGAGCAGCCAGCAAGATGAATGGAGAGTAGACATCAAGATGAATGGAGAGCAGACGACAAGATGAATGGAGAGCAGACATCAAGATGAATGGAGAGCAGACGACAAGATGAATGGAGAGCAGATGACAAGATGAATGGACAGCAGACAACAAGATGAATGGAGAGCAGACGACGAGATAAATGGAGAGCAGACAACAAGATGAATGGAGAGCAGACATCAAGATGAATGGAGAGCAGACGACAAGATGAATGGAGAGCAGATGACAAGATGAATGGAGAGCAGACAACAAGACGAATGGAGAGCAGATGACAAGACGAATGGAGAGCGCATGAGGCGGGCCGTTGTTGCTTCAACTGGTGGCGACACCTGCCGCCTGCTTCCGGTTTCTGGTGGCCGAACCGGAAATTGTGTGAACGCCCCGCCCTCCAGGAGAAAGGATCCAGGTTGTGGTGGGATGACCATGGATAGCTGTCACAGTGTGTGGGTTGTTACAGTGTCAGGGGTGTCACAGTGTGGGGTGTTACAGTGTCAGGGGTGTCACAGTGGTGGGGTATTACAGTGTCAGGGGTGTCACAGTGTCAGAGGTGTCACAGTGTCAGGGGTGTCACAGTGTCTGGATTGTTGCAGTGTCTGGAGTGTCCCAGTGTCAGGGCGTCATGGTGTCATGGGTGTCACAGTGTTTGGAGTGTCACATTGTCAGGGGTGTCACAGCGCCAGGGGTGTCACAGTGTCAGTGGAGGGGGGGGGGGGGAGAGGGGAGGGGGTCTGCAGGCTTTGTCTCTGATTCCTTGAAGAGCCTTTAAACAAAATTATCCCAACAATTTAACGGTACAAAGTCATACCCTCATAACATTTAAGGGTACAGAATTTTACCCATTTTACCTTCTGGCAAAAACCCTGCGAGCATTTACGACATATGCGGATGGGTGGTTATGTGTGTGTGGATGCTGTCTTGGTGGACTTTGGTGAGCGCCATTTCTCTCCCTCTGACTTCGGATGCTTCCAGAAACAGGCTTGCATCACGTGATCTGGGGCTGGTGGCCTCGGCTTGTTGTTTGATCAATCACACCACCTGAGGTCGCTCCCCCTACTCAGGTGGGGTGGGGGTGGGGAGGGGGCAGCAGCCGGCTACCAGTTGTACCAACAGGTCGCGTGTTCAGTCTCTCCACTATGTTGGTTGGTTGTTGGAGTTTTATGTCCAGGCAACATTTATGGTCATATCAGGACGGCTACCGACTTGTGACAGTGCGCACTCATGGCGACTTATAATGCTGCCCCACTGGGATATCAGGCACTGTCAGTATGGAATCTCAGTATGGCAGCACTATAAAACCATCATCACTGCACACTGTCATAATTTGGTACCTGCCCAGATATGACCTCAGATGTTCCTCGCACGTAAAACCCCACTCACTTCCCTCGATTGCCACAGAATAGTGCTAGTCTTTTTTATTTGATGACCATGTAATTATCTACTGCGTTATCATTTCCTAGGATACCTGGGGTAATTCGATTATCAATTGGGGTTTATCCTAAGTACTGAAAGATTAGTGATGGTTCTGTGCATTGTTGTTTTTTGTGGGGTTTTCCTTTCCTCTTAACTTATGCCTAGTACACACCTACCGTTTGTGCGCACCCACCTACCGTATACGATCTAAAACTGCCCGTTTCGCACACTAAAATCGCTAGGTGTGCGCTCCCCGCACACACCTAGCGATTACGATTCCTGACTAAAAAAACTCAGTTTTAGGGCTAAAACGGGCCGATTACGATTGCGATTCGCGATTCGAAAAATGAATCGGCCCGTTTTCAGTTTTAAGCGGGTCGGGTCGAGCCGGGAGTTTTAGTGTGCAAATCGTAAACGGTAGGTGTGTACTTGGCATAAGACCTTGTCAGGACTTTGTGATATATATAGTAAATAAGGTGTCTTGTTGAGTGAGCCTTACACTGTTACAGTTTCTCAATACGATTAGGGACATTGGCGCTGTTTTCGACCAGTGTATCTCTGCCATGGGATAGATGGGATGACTGATTATGAGTTGACTGTCCGTCTCCCGTTTTGGTAGATCATGGGAATCGATTATCTTGGGTTTGAACCCTGGTCGAGTCAAACCAATGACATAAAAATGTATACTTGTCGTTTCCTTGCCAGGCACTCGGCATTATTAGGTTAGGGAAAGGACTGGTTGGCTCAGTGTCAGGATAATGTGACTGAGTGGGATATCGGGTCATGGCGCTGGTGGACTGGCCTCCCGGTGGGGAAGCACTATAAAGTCACCATCAGTGTGCACTGTTACAAGTCGGTACCCATCCTGATATGACCTTAGATGTTGATCCAACTCCAACAATCAAATAAATAAACAATAGGATTGGGGAGGTTGGCGCTGTGCTGGACCGGTGTATAAGTAACTAAATGAGAAAGCGGCATCCTGTAGATGCTTCAGCCTTTGGGGTCTTTCCCAGTTTATTCCTCCGAGGTCAGAACAGATTTGATCCGCCACCCCACAGCCAAGTAAAAAGTAACCTCTATTTGAGGGTGAACACTTGCAAGGGGTGGAACAGTCCACCATAGGGATCCACCCGCTAGCGTGCTGCCACCTGCCGGTCCTTCTGTCCTAGCAAGAGTTCGCGTCGATAAGATTATCATCGTGTGGTAGTAGGCACTACTACTGTAGATTGTCCTGATATGACCTTAGATGTTACTAGGACATAAAACAACAACCAACCAACTACTACTGTAGTAGTCTGCACTGACCTCTCAGGCAAGGAGCCGCATACACATGTCAGAATTCTGGTTGGCAGTGGAAATCCTCTAATAGGACCTTTTCCATAGAGCATGCTGCATAATGAACTGCTACTAACAGCATTTATTCTTTCCACAGCCATCAGAGGTGGTGGAAATCCTCTATAAAGCCTTTTCCCCAGAGCAAGCCGCTACTCACATTAGTTCTTTCCATGGCCATCAGAGGGCAGGATGATGATAGAAGCCTCTATAAGACCTTTTCTATGCAGCATGCTGCACAGATCTGCTGTCCACAACATTAATTCTTACCACTACCGTCAGAGCGCGTAGTGTGTTGGTGGTTGAAATCCTCTATTAGACCTTTTCCATGCAGCATATTGCACAGTGAGCTGCTACCCACATTAATTCTTGGCACTGCCACCAAGGAGCAGGTTAGCAGTTGAAATCCTCTATAAGACCTTTCCAACACAGAATGCTGCACAGAGATCTGCTACCCGCAACATTAATTCTGACTACTACCGTCAGAGAAGCCTAGCGTCAGAGAGCGTGTATATAGATGAGAGGGACAACTCCAGCGAAAATAGGTAACACAGGCTGCAGAAGCGCTCCTGGCGGTTATTGTTGAACAAGCCTTGAGTTTGCCGGTATGCGTAGTGCAAAACATTAATTTTCTTAAAAGATTAATTGAAATCCAGAACCCTAACCTTATAAATTCAATAAAATCTTGGTGGTAAACATGTTTTCTATATGTGTACCAAGCGGCTTGTTTCTATTTGGTGTAGTTTTAGAGATATTTCACTTTTTCTGTAGGAAGATTGCACACGACCATTGACAATGCATTGAGTTTGCCGTACATGCAGTGCAAAACGTTTATTTTATTCAAAATTAATAGAAATCCAGAACTGTAACCTTATAAATTTAATATAATCCTTTCGGTAAACATGTTTTCTATATATGTGTACCATGCGATTTGCTTCTAGGTGGTGTGGTTTTAGAGATATTTCACTTTTTCTGTAGAAAGATTGCACACGACTATTGACAATGCTTTGAGTTTGCCAGCTGTGTCATAAAGTGTTCAACAACCACCACTTGGAGCGCCACAGTCGACAGCTGTTACATGGGCCACTATGAGAGTTGTCCCTCTCATCTATATACACGCTCTCTGCTAGCGTGTTAGTGGTGGAAATCCTCTAGAAAACCTTTTCCATACAGGATATTGCACACAGACCCGCTCATTCGCTCCATCCGGGTATTTATTTAAATTTGCCTGTTGCATTTTAAATAAAAAGGAATACACCATGAAGACCCCTCATTCACTCCATCCAGGTATTTATTTTAATTTGCCGGTTGCGTTTTAAATGAAAAGGAAGACACCATGACAGTCCAGCGGTGGCCCTTACCCTCAACACCTCGGTCTCTGTCTGCAGCCCCCTTGAAGTGCTGTAAACAGCATGGTTCCGAGGGCAGAGTGCCACCAGGGCAGCACGCGCCCCGTCCACAACTCTACTTCCGGTAATAACCCACAACCCCATCTGTTGACACTCTCCAACCCCTGGTAAAATGCACAATGCCCGGCTTAGGCACTGTTTTGTATATTTGGTGTTGTTTTGTTTTATTTTTAATTGTTTTATTTTTACTTGGTGTTGTTTTGTATATTTGGTGTTGTTTTGTTTATTTGTTGTTTTGTTTATTTGGTGTTGTTTTGTTTATTTGGTGTTGTTTTGTTTATTTGGTGCTGTTTTGTTTATTCTGTGTTGTTTTGTTTATTTGGTTTTGTTTATTTAGTGTTGTTTTGTTTATTTGGTGTTTTGCTTATTTAGTGCTGTTTTGTTTATTTAGAGATATTTCTTTATTTGGTGTTTTTTTTTTATTTGGTGTTGTTTTGTTTATTTAGTGCTGTCTTGTTTGTTTAGTGTTATTTTCTTTATTTGGTGTTGTTTTGTTTATTTGGTGTTGTTTTGTTTATTTGGTGTTGTTTTGTATATTTTGCGCTATTTTCTTTATTTGGTGATGTTTTGTTTATTTGGTGTTGTTTTTGTTTATTTAGTGTTGCTTTGTTTATTTGGTGTTGTTTTGTTTATTTAGTGTTGTTTTGTTTATTTAGTGCTGTTTTGTTTTAGTGCTCTCTGTTTTGTTTATTTTGTTCTATTTTGTTTATTTGTTTATTTGGTGTTGTTTTGTTTATTTAGTGCTGTTTTGTTTATTTAGTGCTGTTTTGTTTAGTTATTGCTGTTTTGTTTTAGTGCTCTGTTTTGTTTATTTAGTATATTTTCATTTTGAAGAGCACGCTGCACAGTGAAATGCTACCTACAACATTAGTTCTTCCCACTGCCATCAGAGGGTGACTGGTGCTGGAAATCCTTTATATAAGACCTTTTCCACATAGCATAGACTATACAGCTTTAGGTTCTAAGCCGACAGGGAGGTAGGTCACTGCAGCCCACATCACATTGCAAACCGCCGGCCGCAGTGGCCGAATAGGTAGAGCGCGGGCCTCGCGTGTGGGAGATCAAGAGGTCGGTTCCTGGTCGAGTTAAACCAATGACTTACAAAATTGGTACTTGTCGCTCCCTAACCAGCCACTCGACATTAATAGGACAGACAAGGAGTGATTCGCTCAGTGTCAGGATAATGTGACTGAGTGGGTTATCAGGTCAAGGTGCTGGCAGCTTGGTCTCCCAGTGGTGCTGCACTATAAGGTTGCCATGAGTACACACTGTCACAAGTCAGTACCTGTCGTGATGTGATCTTAGATGTTGCCAGGACATAAAATTCCAACAACCAACCAACGTACATGAAAATGAGTAGCTATACATATCATGTCCTCAAAATATTAAAAAGAGTCAACATATCCCCTAACCCATCACGAAGATATCCATTGACCGTCAGTCACAATATAATAGGGGAGTCGCGTTATTACGCATAATAAGCGACTCCTGAGTTACTATATTACGTCAGTCAAAATATTATCTCACACCGGCCTTATAAGTTATAACCGAGGCAGATTGCAAACCAAGATAGTGTACTAGTTCTGGCGTGTGACACCAGGTGGCGCCACTGTATCGGTGGTCCTGTTGCGCCTGTAGACCGGTACGTGGGTTGTGTGAGGTGGTGTAACTACCATCTCGAACTAAAGGTAGCCCAGGCTGCCCCGTGTCTGGGTTGTTGGTTGTTGGAATTTTACGTCCTGGCAACATCTAAGGTCATATCAGGACGGGGCCTCGCCTTCTTTCCCCTCCCCTTCCCTTCCCGACCCTTCTCCACTCTCCCCCTATTAATCAGCTGCATTCATCGTCCACTCTAGATAAAGGATTCACCCGGTACTCGCAGTGCACGGGTGAATACCAACCCTATATAAAAACAGTCGAAAAAGTGGGTTAATGAAATGAGAGCCTAATTTCACAATCTAAGAAGCAACATTTATTCTTTGTAGATGTCTTCATATTTACCCGCTACCTTTGAGTTGGAAATATAATAAAATAGCTAGTTTAATACAATTTAAAATTGAAATCGATGGCGTTCTATGGCCGCCATCTTGAATTTTTGTATTCTCTCCCATTTCACCAAATCTGTGCCAATATATGTAGCCATTTGATCATGGAACCACAGTTTCTACTTCATGTTCCATACTAAAGCTATTTTCGCCCGTATTTACACTATGTTGTCATTCACCCGTGTACTACAAGTACCGGGTGAATCTTTTATCTATGTCCTCTCCTGTAACCCTATAGTTGGACTGCCTCCCACCCATGTCCACAGGCAGCCACACTGCAACACGCCCACCCCCGCCCCCAGTCCAACCTGAGGTGCCTCTAGCCAACTCTCCCACCTGGTTAACTGTACAGCTCTGTTGTGATCGACCCAGTGCTGTGGCATTATGGGAACGCGTGGGAACAGCGTTCCTTTAATTTGTTTGGCACGAGGAAGGGCGTCCCCTCACTTTTAAATAAATCCAAACCTGAATTCTCTCACTTCTTTTTTCAGTACTAGGCAACTGGACATACCTTATAGATCATGATGCATCAACTATATCATGTACATCATGTATGTTGTGTACCATGTATAACATGTATGTTGTGTACCATGTATAACATGTATGTTGTGTACCATGTATAACTTTATATTGTGTGTACCATGTCTAACATGTATGTCGTGTATATCATGTATGGCATGTATAAGCTATGCAGCTATGCTATATACATAACAGTATTATGTATATAACGTTTATAATATCGTGTATTTGATTTATTTCGTACATTTCGTATAGAACATGTATACAATATTGTATTTTGTGTATATCATACATATATGTTATATATAAAACATGTATATTGTGTATATGCCATATACATGACCATGACTATATATGACGAGCACATGTGACTACACACCATACTGGTCACGAACCCTCACCCCTCACCCCGCGTCCCACCTCTACTATTCACCCTCTCATTGCCGTACACCATGACTATATACGACTAGACCTATGTGACTACACACTATGCTGGTGGCGAACCCTCAACCCTCACCCCGCGTCCCACCTCTACTATTCACCCTCTCATGCCCATATACCATGACTATATACAACTAGACCCATATAACTACACACTATGCTGGTCGCGAACCCTCACCCATCACCCCGCGTCCCACCTCTATTCACCCCCTCATGCCTGTGCACCATGACGATATACGACTACACCCAGATGACTACACACCATACTGGTCACGAACCCTCAACCCTCAACTCTCTCATGCCCGTACACACCATACTCGTCGTGAACCCTATGTATAACTAGACCCACGTGACTACACACCATACTAGTATGGAACCCTCAACCCTCACCCCACCTCAGCTGTTCACCCTCTCATGCTCGTACATGGCTTCGTTGAAGGCGCCAAACGGGGCCGGACCGGGTGGCGGACCGGGGGGCGGGCCTAGGGGCGGCCTCGCCTCCCTCCCCGACACCCTGGAGGACAATGTGCGGAAGCTGGAGGACGACAGGGAGAGCCTGCGGCTGCAAGTGAGCGTCCTCACCGACCAGGTCGAGGCGCAGGGCAACAAGATCTGTGACCTTGAGACGACCATGAATGACCCCAACAACAGCAAGAAGGTCGCCAAGAACGCGGCTAATCGTCACGTGAGTAGGCCTGCCCGGATGATGATGTTGATGATGATGATGATGCCGCCTGAGGGGAATGTTGGGGCATGCTGCTTGCAGTTACCATGGAAACTCAATTAACCAGCTTGGTAGAAGTTATCTTGAATGATGCTTGAGTTTTCGCTATTTGAATGAACCCGCTTTGCTCTAAGATCTCTACTAACTATACAGTTACCTGTCTTCAAAGGACAACCCTGCATCCAGACCAATGTTGTCCTGACATAGACGGTGTCCTATTACCAAGAGGACAGTCAAGTGAAACAAACACCCTTCGTACTTTGAAGAATTGTCCACGTATGGCAGTGGTTCGTCGATCACATGGGTAGCTTAAGACAGGTACTGTATACGATTTGCAATGCGTGCAATCCAAGGGCCTGGCTTTGCCAACACCTGGATTCCCGACACCTGGATTCCCAATAACCGGATTCCCAACAACAAAAAACTGGATTGCAAACCCCTGGATTGCTACCTCCTTGCGACTTCCTCTCCCATCATCCTAAGCTGCCTGCCAATGCTAACTAGAAACGTACTCAGAGAATGGAATGTTCCACGGATTGTTCGTTGTTACCTGTCACACACATATAGCCAGCAGAGAATGTTTACTGGTGATCTCAGAAGTTACTTGTTTCCATGACTACTAATCAAGTCCTGATATAGCAGCTCTCATGACCTTTCGCTGAAGACTACCGTCTGCTTGTTTCCATGACAACTAACCAAACCCTAACAAACATCTACTTGATTCCATGAAAACTAACCAAACCTTGACAAAGCACGCTGCCATGACCTTCATCCGCAGACATTCAATTGTAGACTACCATCTACTTGTTTCCATGACAACTAACGAAACCCTGACAAAGCATGCTGCCATGATCTTCCACTGCAGACTACCATATACTTGTTTCCAGGACAACTAAGGAAACCGTGACACGGGCACACTGTGATGACGTTCCACCACAGACTACCATTTACTTGCTTCCATGACAACTAACAAAGCCTTTACAAAGCATGCTGCCATGATGTTCCATTGCATACTACCATCTACTTGCTTCCATGACAACTAACGAAGCCTTTACAAAACATGGTGCCATGACGTTCCATTGCACACTACCATCTACTTGCTTCCATGACAACTAACGAAGCCGTTACAAAGCATGGTGCCATGACATTCCACCGCACACTACCATCTACTTGCTTCCATGACAACTAACGAAGCCTTTACAAAACATGGTGCCATGACGTTCCATTGCACACTACCATCTACTTGCTTCCATGACAACTAACGAAGCCGTTACAAAGCATGGTGCCATGACATTCCACCGCACACTACCATCTACTTGCTTCCATGACAACTAACGAAGCCTTTACAAAGCATGCTGCCATGACGTTCCACCGCACACTACCATCTACTTGCTTCCATGAGAACTAACGAAGCCTTTACAAAACATGCTGCCATGACGTTCCACCGCATACTACCATCTACTTGCTTCCATGACAACCAACGAAGCCTTTACAAAGCATGCTGCCATGACGTTCCACCGCATACTACCATCTACTTGCTTCCATGACAACTAACAAAGCCTTTACAAAGCATGCTGCCATGACATTCCACCGCATACTACCATCTACTTGCTTCCATGACAACTAACAAAGCCTTTACAAAGCATGCTGCCATGACGTTCCATTGCATGCTACCATCTACTTGCTTCCATGACAACTAACGAAGCCTTTACAAAGCATGCTGCCATGACGTTCCATTGCATGCTACCATCTACTTGCTTCCATGACAACTAACGAAGCCTTTACCAAGCACGCTGCCATGACGTTCCACCGCACACTACCATCTACTTGCTTCCATGACAACTAACGAAGCCTTTACAAAGCATGCTGCCATGACGTTCCACCGCACACTACCATCTACTTGCTTCCATGACAACTAACGAAGCCTTTACAAAGCACGCTGCCATGACGTTCCACCGCACACTACCATCTACTTGCTTCCATGACAACTAACGAAGCCTTTACAAAGCATGCTGCCATGACGTTCCATTGCATACTACCATCTACTTGCTTCCATGACAACTAACAAAGCCTTTAGCAAGCACGCTGCCATGACGTTCCACCACACACTACCATCTACTTGCTTCCATGACAACTAACGAAGCCTTTACAAAGCACGCTGCCATGACGTTCCATTGCACACTACCATTTACTTGCTTCCATGATAACTAACGAAGCCTTTACAAAGCACAGTGTCATGACGTTCCATTGCATACTACCATCTACTTGCTTCCATGACAACTAACGAAACCCTGCTGAAGCACGCTGTGATGACCTTCCACGCTGACCATCATTTATGCGCCATCTATTACTCCGCCTGCTTCTCCACGTAGTTTGCTCAGAGCTCTAACACACAGCTAACTAACACTACAGTCAGGCGCCATCTGCTGCATCCATTTTATGGTTGACCTAGATATGAGGGTGCATTTAAATCGTCTTTGTTTGTCTGTCTTTCTTGCAGGCCTGTCATGTTATTTTCCAGAGCTCTTTGTTCCACGTGGTTTAATTTATGTAATGTTCTGTGTAGACTCAATTCTATAGATCCTGAACATGATGGCCGAGTGGGTAGAGAACCTACTTACCTTGTGGCAGTTCATGGGATCAATCCCCGGCCGAGTTAAACCAAAGCCTACTTAAACCTTATTCATGTCATTACCTTGACTTAGTTAGGTTTATTTAGGTCTTTACTGTTAGTGTTAGTGTATATCCAGATTGTTGTCTGTCGGATCTGCAGAGATGGTTGTTAGACTGGTCTAAGTGATGAGATCACAGTCGCTTCAAAATTATATACACTATCTTGATATCTCCGGTATCTGTCAATCCTTCATTCAAACGCCTTAATACTCACAGCCTCCACAACATAACTCACGAGGCTGTTCCACACATCAGGAACTCTCGCTAAAAGAAAAGCATTGCCAAATGGTCAGAAATACTAGATTGGGACTGACCTTAGATGTTGCTAGGACGCAAAAACACACGATATTGGGGAGAGGACTGGTTTGCTGAGTGCCAATGTAATATCACTCAGTGGGTTATTGAGCCATGGTGCTGGCGGTGCAGTATCCCAGTGAGGCAGCACTATAAAGCGACCATTCACAAGTCGGTGCCCGTCCTGGTCAGTGGTGTGACCTTTGACGTCAGGGCGTCCACGTTACTAGGATGTAAAACCCCAATAAACCAAACTTTAGGCATGTGGGCGTTGCCAGAATCCTCTTGGGTTAATGACACTTCCCGGGTGGGGGTAGGGGTGTGGGTGCGGGTTGGCGGGGGGTGCTTCTCCAGGGAGCTGTTGATATGTCACGTGCACACGGCCATAATGTGATTCCCGCAAGGTGGCGCCACAACGGCACTTACACCACACGCAGGAATGACGTCAGCATAAGGGACCAGGGAAAACTCACCCAAGGACCGACGTAGTTAGCAGGATAAGTCTTGTGTTAAGTATAAGTATTATACACGGCTATTATTAAATATGAAATGGTTTTCTATCTGATCCAGCGCTACTACTGTATGTTTGTTTGTTGTTATTTTATGTCCTAGCAACATCTAAGGTCATCTGCCTCAGAGTAAACAAGCTGTACCCCACCTATGACATACACAAAAGAACCAAAGTAAAATTACTAGAAAATAGGAGAATAATTCATTTGAAAACATTAGCATATAGCTATAGTCAAAACAGTAAACTCCTAAAAAAACCACAAAGGGCTACTAGAGCAAATAATGCGCCACTACTAAAGCAGACCAGAAGCCAAATAAAAGCTCATGAGAGAAGCACGCTGGAAATGGCTGCCAAGGTGTGGAATGCCCAAACAGTAAAGGAACAACAAATTCCTGACCTAAAAACATACAAAAAATATCTGTGCAAAATAAGGCTAGGAACCCCCTATTAAGCTGCACTGCAAAGGGGCATGTGATATGTCACGGCCCACCAGCGGGATGCCCAATGGAAGGTAACCGTGCCAAAAGTAGCCAGATAGCACACCACACAGCTACGTACAAGCCTATGATATGTGAATAGGAGTAGACTAGTCTAGTAGTAAGAGTAGAAAAAATAAAACACATATATGCCAAGAAAATCAAAAAAAATTAACATAGGCTACTAACCATACCAACCAACTATCTATCTGCTACTGAAATGCAGGCAATCACCTTATCAGCAGATACTGTGTGATAACATAACACCAACACTACAGCTGGCCAAAAAAGGTCATATCGTGACGAGTACCGACTTTTGACAGTGAGCACTCATAGCGACTTAATGGTGCTGCCCCACTGAGAAATCAGACCACCAGCACTGTGACCCCATATCCCACTCAGTCGCATTATCCTGACACTGAGCTAACCAACACACTTAGATGAAACTCTCCCTCTCGCTCTCTCCCTAGCTCTCTTCCTCTCCTCCTCTCCTCCTCTTCCTCTCTTCCTCTCTCCCTTTCTGCCTCTCTCCCTCTTCCTCTCTCCCTCCCCCTCTCTCCCTCCATCTCTCCCTCCCTCTCCCCTCTCTCCCTCTCCCCTCTCCCTATCCCTCTCCCTCTCTCTCTCCCTCTCTCTCTCCCCATCTCCCTTCATCCCTCCCTCCCTCTCTCTCCCTCTCTCCCTCTCTCTCCCTCTCTCCCCTTCTCTCTCCCTCTGTCTCCCACTGTCTCCCTCTCTCCCCCTCTCTCTCCCTCTCTCTCTATCCCTCTCTCTCTCCATCGCTCCCTCTCTCTATCTCTCTCTATATTATGATCTCCTAATTATACTGTGTGGAGCTTAGTCAATGTGCGACCAGACGCGGTGGCTGAATCGGTACAAACCCCTCCCCACACACACCCTCCCCACACACACCCTCGCCTCACACACGACCCTAACCATCACACAACCCTCCCCACACACCCTCCCCACACACCCTCCACACACGACCCTCCCAAACACACACCTTCCCCACCACACCCTTCCCCACACACCTCACCCCTCACACAGACCCACCCCACACACACCCTCCCCTCACACACCTTCCCCACCCACACACGAACCCTCCCCCTCACCCCCACCCACCCTCCCCACACACACCCTCCCCCACAGACACCACGCCCCCACACACACCCTCCCCACACAACCCTCCCCCACACACCCCACACACACCCTCCACACACACCCTCCCACACACACCCTCCTCACACACCCCCCCACAACACACACCCTCCCCACACACCCTCCCCACACACCCTCCCCACACACCATCCCCACACACACCCTCCCCACACACCCTCCCCACACACCCTCCACACACACACCATCCCCACATACACCCTCCCCACACACACACACACACTCCACCCTACACCCCCCACACCCCTTCTCCACATTTCCGGGCGTGGTGGCCGAATCGGTATAGCACAGGCCTCGCGTGCGGAAGATCGGGAGTTCGCGAGTTTGTTTTCCGGTCGAGTCAAACCAATGACTTAAAGATTGATACTTGTCCCTTCCTATCCAGGTGCTCGCCATTATTAGGATAGGGCAAGTACTGGTTAGCTTGCTGTCAGGATAATGTGACTGAGTGGGATATCGGGTCATGGTGCCGGTGGCCTGATTTCCCAGTGGGGCAGCACTATAAAATCGCTATGAGTGCGTACTGTTACAAGTCAGTACCCATCCTGGTATGACCTTAGATGTTGCTAGGACATAAAACATCAACAAACAGACAAAGCAAACCCCCTCTCCACACACACGTGCCCCCGTGTGGTTCTAGGTGTGTGTACGTGTAACTAGATTTACCTAGGCTGGTTAGTGTCGTTGCGCATGCGCGGTCAGCTGGGACCCATGCCCGCCCACTTCGCTGGGTCCGGCACCACAGTGTACCGAAATGTGATTGAAGGCTGCCCGCTTTAATTTGGTGGCCATCTTATTTTCGCGCTTTCTTAAAGTTGCATAGTCCGATGGTTTTGAATTTCTGTATTTTTTCTGAGATAAATATATTAGATCGATCACTAGTATCTACTTTACATTAGTTCAAAGTTACTTTTATTTTAAATGGTAAACTTTCGAGATATTTTTAGTGCAACCAGGAAAATTAGTTTTGGCAAGCTTGCCAAAAGTCTGACACCATATACTTTTGCAGTAACAGGTTCTGTTAAATTGACTCAGTATTGCCTTCTACGCAGAAACACATGCTTAATAAGTGCATCAGTATCTAAGTTAGATATGTAAAATCAAATCTAGATAATTGGTTTTGTTTTGAAAATTTGATATTTCATCGCACTATGCAGCTTTAATTTGAGGGTAATAACTAATATACACCCCCCCCCCCCCTCCCAATCGCATTCATGTGTTGCACCCGCGACCAGACGGGTTGGCCGAATGAGTTCAGCGTCCGTCTCCTGTTTTGGGAGATCGTGGGATTCGAACCCACAGGTTCAAACCCTGGTCGAGTCAAACCAATGACTTAAAAATTGATACTTGTTGCTTCCTAGCCAGGTGCTCAGCATTATTAGGATAGGGCAAGGACTGGTTGGATCAGTGTCAGGATAATGTGACTGAGTGGGATATTGAGTCATGGTGCTGATGGCCTGTTCTCACACTGGGGCAGCACTATAAATTCGCCATGAGGTCGCACTTTCACAAGTCAGTACCCATTCTGATATGACGTTAGATGTTGCCAGGACGTAAAACTCCAACAACCAACCAACCCAATCTATTGCCCGCCCACTGAGTGTCTAGATGAGATAGACAGTTCAGCCGCTTAATCAATTAACCTAGTAACTCGGGGCAGGTTTAGAGATCGAGCCAAGGCAGCGAAAAACAGTTTTATTTGGTGATCCTCCCTGCCCCTGCCTGAAAAATTTACTGCACATGATTTTAATTTTGTTTTTTTGTTAGCTATTAAAAATGTGTCGGGCTAGCAGCAATTCAACTTCCGTAAACACACAATCTGTGCAACATAGTTACGTCTTATGTCTGTATGATATAATACATTTAGATATGAGAATACAGTGTTTATTGTTTGACTGAAAACATTGTGGTTTGTACATGAATGACATGTACTCCTTTTATCAGTCTAGGGTGGTCCTTTTTTTTTTAAATACTGATGAAAATAAATCAATAAATAAAAACCGCCCGCCTGACCCTGATTTGTGATCAAGAGGACGTTCACCATTTTTTTTGTTGTATTTGGCGTAATGTCAAACAGCCCTGGGGATCCCTGACTTCAGTTATTCTGGGGTAAGGATCCTAACCATTAGACTAGCTAGGCTCCCTGATACAATGACCCAGTCCACTGTCGCAGTTTCAGTTCTCAACCAGACTCAGTTCTCAACATCGCTTCTGCGCATGCGTCAAAGCATCTGCGCATGCGTCAAAGCATCCTCTGCGCATGTGTCAACATCAGCCCGATTCAAACCTTTGCCTATCGCTGCCTCATACAGTCACTAAGTGTCAGTGTCAAAAATGTAATATAATCTTCTCGGTAAACATGTTTTCTGTATGTGTACCAAGCGATTTGTTTCTACATAGTGTGGTTCTAGAGATATTTCACTTTTTCTGTACGAAGATTGCTTGCGACCCAAACAACAACAAATACAAACTAGAGTTTGCCTGTGTCGCAGTTTCAGTTCTCAACTAGAAATCCACAACCCTAACCATATCAATTTAATATAATCTTGTTGGTAAACATGTTTTCTATATGTCTACAAAGCGATTTGTTTCTAGGTGGTTTGGTTTGAGAGATATTTCACTTTTTCTGTATGATGATTGCTCACGACCATTGACAATGCGCAGACAACGCTTTTAGATTTTGACACATGCGCAGAAGCGATGTTGAGAACTGAGTCTGGTTGAGAACTGAAACTGCGACACCACGCTTGTCTGTGTGTGTGGCATTTCTTCTGGAAAGGCTACCAGACGGGATGGCCGAATGAGTTGAGCGTCCGTCTCTCGTTTTGGTAAATCGTGGGATTGGAACCCACGGCTTCAAACTCTGATCGAGTCAAATCAATGCTTGGAAAATGTGTACTTGTCGCTTCCTAATTGGCTCTCAGCATTAATAGGATAAGGCAAGGACTGGTTGGCTCAGTGTCAGGATAATGTCACTGAATGGGATATCAGGTCATGGTGCTGGCAGCCCGGTCTTCCAGTGGGGCAGCACTATGAAGTCATCATGAGTGCATACTGTCACCGGTCGGTACCCATCGTGATATGACCTTAGATGTTGCCAGGACGTAAACCTCCAACAACCAACCAAATCTCGTGGAAAGGCGACTGCACCTCATTACACTTGTGCCCCTGAATTGTAAGCCTCATACTTCCAACTGGGTCACTCTCCTGAAAACTGGTCAGCATGAGATGGGATTTTAAAACATCAATAAAAACCTTCCTACTTATTTTTCTCCTTATGCTTTTCATATTCATGCTCAGATTTGATGAAAGAAATAAGGGAAATAAAATAAAACTGTGTGCAACTTTGGTCTTTTTAGTTATGAACTGTTTTTGTACCAAAAAACCCCATTTTACAGTCAGCCATTTGTAACATGACATATGGGACGGGTGGTTGAATCCTTATAACATGTTTTTTTGCATTGACATATCAATAAAACAGTTCCCAATATGGATCAAAGAGGAAGTATCTATTAACATGTATGCATGCTTAAATTAAAAAAATATATAATTTAATGTCTTCAGTAACTAGAAATTTCCGTCACACGTGTAACCGTGGTGTCTGGATGCCACACAAATATTGTACACTAATTATACAGTGAATAAAGCATGGCTGGGAATTACTATTTTTTATCAATATAAGCACTAATATTTCTGTATATTATGCCATGATTAATTGCTTCTAAGTATGATATTATTTAATTCTGATTAGATATTTATTAAGCAGACTGTGTGGTGTCCTAAACACGTGTTACACGTGTGACGCACATGTTATACTGCCATAAGAGATATCTTATTCACGGACTACACCTTTATTTTTTATCTCATCAATCTATATTTTACAAAGATGTAAAGGGGAGATTTCCAGCTGTCATTTGCAACCAAAAAATGTAAACAATTCAAATATTAAATTTTAACTCTCCATGTGACACTTCTGGCCAGTTTTCAGGAGAGTGACCCCAACTACAAATATGCAGGTAGCACATGTAGAGTAGGTACAAAGGGATGCTTCAACTTTAGTTTCAAGTGACTGTTATTTTTAAGGGTTTGTTGTTTTGGTACATTAGTTGTTTAAGCAGGGGAAATTTCAATCACGGACGGTTGGTTTTCCTCATTCCACTGCTCCTTGCCTTATCCTAATAATGCCGAGCGCCTGGCTAGGAAGCGACAAGTATCAATTTTTAAGTCGTTGGTTTGACTCGACCAGGATTCCAACCCACGATCCCATGATCTACCAACACGGGAGACGGACGCTCCAACTCATTCGGCCATCCCGTCTGGTTTGTCAACTTTGGGGCTATTTGGAAAGAAAACCTACAAATTTAATTTAATCATAGATTTCAGCAGTAACAGGTTCTATTAAATTGAATTAGTTTGCCTTCTATGCAGCAATGAGTTCAGAATGAGAACACCGTACCAGGGTCTAAATTTGGATATTTAGAATCAAATCTAGGTCAGTGTTTTGATGTCAATGGTGTTGTTGCTTTCAAGGGATTATGTAGATAAAAGATTCACCCGGTACTTGTAGTACACGGGTGAACGACAATGTAGTCTAAATACGGGCGAAAATAGCTTTAGTATGGAACAGGGAGTAGAATGCCTGCCTCCAGTATCAAATGGATACTTATATCGGCACAGAGTTGGTGAAATGGGAGAGAATGCAAAAAGACAAGATGGCGACCGTAGAACGCCGTCGATTTCACTTTTAAATCTTATTGAACTAGATATTATATTATATTTTTCAACTCAAAGGTAGCGGGCTAATAATAAGACATATGTAAAGAATAATTGTTGCTTCTTACATTGTGAAATTAGGCTCTCATTTCATTGACCCGCATTTTCGACCGTTTTTATATAGGGTTGGAATTCACCCATGTACTGAGTACCGGGTGAATCCTTTATCTAGGGATTATGCTGCTTGAAGTTTAGCTTTAGCTTAGAAGTGTTAGAGCCTGACGGGATGGCCGAGTGGGTAGGGCGCCAGCTTCCCGTGTGGGAGGTCGTGGGATCAATCCCCAGCTGAGTCAAACCAAAGATTTGCAATTGAATAAATGTCACCAAATGGCCCGGCACCTGGCAAAGACTAGGTGACTCATGTTGTTCATTAAAACAATTTTCACCAACTTAGGAAGATTGGTCGGTTGTTGGAGTTTTACATCCTGGATACATCTAAGGTCATAACAGGAGGGGTACCGACTTATGACATCGCGCACACTCAAAGCTACTTTATAGTGCTTCTCCACTGGGAGACCACGTCGCCAGCACCATGATCTGGTATCACAATATCCTGACACTCAGCCAACCAGTCCTTGCCCTATTCTAATAATGCTGAACGCTTGGCTAGGAAGCAACGAGTATAAATCTTTAAGTCATTGGTTTGACTCAACCAAGATTTGAACCTGTGGGTTCGGATCCCACGATCTCCCAAAACGGGAGGCGGACGCTCAACTCATTCGGCCATCCCGTCTGGTCATGAATGTAAGTTATTGTACATTGAAACTTTCACTGGAAGTATCATGGGTACAGAGGACAGTTAAGTAGATCATATCAAGTTGACTGTTTATACAACCAAGTCTATGCTTGGTGAGTGAAGACCTAACAGACTGACTGCACGAACCAATTTGTGCTGGGAGATTGTTCTATTGACACACCACCCATACACACACACACACCCTACTACCTGCACCACACCCGTGACTCAATGTGCGATGTGCTGAGGTCAGCTCAAGGTCATCACCTAGACGACGAACTCGTGGGGCACGTCTTACTGACTAGTCCTCTGTAAGTTTTGTCATGTAGATTAAAGTTGCATAGTCCGATGGTTTTGAGTTTCTGACATTTTTCTGAGATAAATATATTAAATGTATCATTAGAATCTACTTTACTTTAGTTTGAATTAACTTTTAATTGAAATGGCTACCTTTTGAGATATTTGAAATTCAACCATGTAAAAATAATTTTGGCAAGCACGCCAAAACTTTGATACCATAGGCTTCTGCAGTAACAGGTTCTATTAAATCGACTCAGTGTTCCCTTCTGTGTGTGCAACAAATACTTAATAAGTGCATCAGTATCTAACTTAGATATGTTGAATCAATTCTAGATAATTGTTTTGATTTAGAAAATGTGATGCTTCATCGGACTATGCAGCTTTAATCAACTTTAAAATTTGAAACGAGAACATCATTTTTGCATTCTCTCCCAGTTCATCAATTCTATGGTAATATAGATAATCACTGTATGCTGGAACCAGGTTCTCCACATCTCGTTTAGAGTTGATTCGTATCAAAGCAGTTGTTGCTCAGATTTCGACATGATCATCAATCACCTGTGCTATGAGTAAAGGGGGAGAGGTATTTTAGCTAGGTATGCATCAGTTTGGGTGATTTTTAAGTTGCATAGTCCGATGATTATGAGTTTCTATCATTTTCTGAGATAAATATATTAGATTGATCGTTATAAGCCACCTTACTTTAGTTTGAAGTAACTTTTATTTTAAATGACTAACTTTAAAGATATCTGAATTGCAACTTGCAAAATTAATGTTGGCAAGCATGCCAAAGGGCAGTAACAGCTTCTATTCAATTTCCTCAGCATTCCCTTCTATGTGGCAACACGTGTTTAATGAGTCAGAGCGCACCACTATCAAAGTTAGATATGTAGAATCAAATCTAGATAATTGTTTTGATTTTGAAAATTTGATGTTTCATCGGACTGTGCAGCTTTAAGTTCAATATGTAGAAGTAGATATTATGAAAGAGCACAGTGGCACATTACATTCTCTCTTTAAATGTTTTGAAATCTTGTCTCGCTCATTTTCATGATAAACCTCTACCACAGTGTTGTGTATATGTTAGATCCGCGACATCCGCTATCCCACATGTTCTAGACTCTCCTCCTCCGTCCACCTTTTTCTGGTCTCAGGTAACGCTCCTGGAAAACAGCTTTTAGTTTTACGTCTCCATTTATAACTTCCAGAAAAGAAGATCAATGGCAGAAATCCCGCGTACTTTCACGACATCTCCAAGGACTATCCTCATAGCGGGGTTCATGTCTATAGCTAGTGTAGTAGTCTGCACTGACCTCTCAGGCAAAGAACCACATGGGCAGGTGGGCGTGGATAGGGTGAAAACATCAGGGAGTCTAGGTAGTGTAATGGTTAATACACTACCATAGAATGCAAGTGGTGTGGGCTCGAATCCTGCTCTAGGCGCAATATTTCCCATTTTCATCACACCTCATGGTGCCGTAACCAGGATCCTTTTAGAAGCTACGTACTGTATGGTTGTTGAACCAACACTGTATGTATAAAGTGCATTGCCTGTATGTCTGTAATTGTAAGCGTTAAACTGTTAAAACGACTTATGGATGTAAGCCATTTAAAATACTTACAATTCCAGGGGGACAACTGTAGTTGTCTACCATCATGACCTCTCAGGCAATGATCCACATAGACACATAGGCATGGATATGGTGAGCACATCAGAGAGCATAGGTTGTGTAATGGTTAGCATACTAGCCTAGAATACGAGTGTTATAAATTCGAATCCTGCTCTCCCAGCACAGATTGGTTTGTGCAGTCAGTCTGCTAGTTCTTCACTCACCAAGCATAGACTTTGTTATATGAACAGTCAACTTGATTTGATCTACTTAACTAGGCAAACTTTCCCATTTTCATCACCCCCCCCCCCCCACTTCCCCAAAGACAGCGCCGCAGAAGAGGTCTATTGGGAGGTTGCAGGCCGTGAGTCCCAGGCAGGTCCCCACATACCGCCACGCCCCACCGCGGCGGGGTCATAGTTCACCCCGAGCGTCCCAGGCCCACTTCCGCTTCCGGTTGTCTGAGGCTTCCGGCGTCCTTCTTTATTGCCCGGATCCAATGCTGGGTGGCAACAGGCCGATTTCCTGTCGCGCGCGCATGCGTGGTGGATGAATCACGCGCGACTTGTTGGGTAATGCCCGGCATACATTAGCCAACTTTTAGATGGGTTGGTTGGTTGTTGGAGTTTTATGTCCTGACAACATCTATGGTCATATCAGGACAGGTACCGACTTATGGCAGTGCGCACTCATGGCGACTTTATAGTACTGCCCCACTGGGAGACCAGGATGCCAGCACCATGACCTGATATCCCACTCAGTCACATTATCCTGACACTGAGCCAACCAGTCCTTGCCCTATCGTAATAATGCCGAGCATCTGGCTAGGAAGCAACAAGTATCAATTTTTAAGTCATTGGTCTGATTCGACCAGGGTTCGAACCCATGGGTTCAAATCCCCCACTTTCCTAAAGCGGGAGACAGATGCTCAACTCATTCGGCCATCCCGCCTGGTCAGGTTTAGCCTGGTGTACACCATTCGACAGTCTGTGATGACTATGTAAGTGGGGTTTTGAACTAACACCTTCTGAATAGCCGTGTAAAGCTTGCTGGGCATTGGGTGGTGCGACTGTGGTTGATAACACTGGTCCTACAAGGGTCCCGTGGTGCCCTAAGGGGTAGCGCTTCGGCTGTGGTAAGACCTCAACTAAGTCACTACACATCGACTCCACGAGATAAGTTTGGTTGTTGGGACGCTGTGGAACGCCGCATTTGCGATGGATCCCGTCCAAATGATAACACATAGGCACGACCAGAATGGCTGCTGCAATCATAGCATTAAACCCAGAAACCTGCGCAATTGCGGCGGATCCCGTCAGCCCTTAATCATAGAATGTGCAGTTTGGTGGGTGGTTACATAGTTTGATGTTTTGACATTTCTGCCATTGGGACGATATCAATCATATCCCGATGTATATGTGATGTTGGATATTCGATGCTACTTGGTCAATTCGATAGATATAATTCAAATTAACCTTTCTACAAAATAATATTTTGTTAAAAGCCCTAGTGCCACGGGCCTATGGCACCAATCGATTCCCAGAATGTTCACCCTAAACAGAAATACCTACCTACAGCCCTGTCAGGTTCCAGGACTAGTAAGTCATCTCATATCACGTGGTCACCATGAGATAAGCATCTGGGTCATAGACACAGGACTTTTGGCAAGCTTTTCGAAATTATTTCGGGTTGCTTCAAAACCAGTAATTTTTCATCAAGATGACTCCAGACTAATGATTAGTAGTTCATAACGATCAATTTGATATATTTATCTAAAAAAAAATAAGACAAAAATTCAAATGCCATCGGACCATGCAACTTTAATGTCGAGTGGCAGGCTAGGAAGCAACAAGTGTCAATTTTATAAGTCATTGGTTTGACTCGACCGGGAACCAAACTCCCGATCTCCCGCACGCGAGGCCCACGCTCTAACAATTCGGCCACCGCATCGACTCCCCAGAGATCAGAGGAAAGCGGTGTTTTTATTGGAGCAGGCCGGAGTAACTGGGTTTGGAGTCCCAGGCTGAGATGTAGACAGAAACCCGGCAGCAGATGTGAGTTGAGCGCTCGCTTCCTGTGTGGCCGAGTCAAACCAGCGACTTAAAGATTTATACTCGTCACTACCTAGTCTGGCATGCAGCATTACTGGGATAGAAAAAGTGGTCGCAAAGTGATCATCTGGTCGCCGATCTCCTTGTGACTATTTTAGTCGCAATGAGGTTGCAGCTACTGCACTAAAACCCTTAGAGCCAAAATGGTCGTTTCAAGGTCAGCAACCATTTGCTTTGGTCACAAGGAGGTCGCTGGTGACTTTGGGTTCTTTGCTTCAAAGTGGTCGCAAAGTGGTCGCAAGTCGTAGTGTGACTGGGGCATCTGTCTGCCGTTCTGGTAGGTCATGGGATTCGAACTCCCGGGTTCGAACCCTGGCCGGGTCAAACCAATGACTTAAAAATTGATACTTGTCACTACCTAGCCTGGCGATCGACATTACTAGGATAGGGCAAGGAGCAGTGGAATGAGGAAGACCAATTGTCCGTGATTGAAATTTTCCCTGCTTAATCAACTAATGTACAACAACAAAAACACAACAAAAAACCCACACAAAAAAACATTTTTCTGCGCTAAATTCAAGGGTTTCCAACTGAGCCTAAAGTCCGGAGGGTTGGCGGCCCTGTCGTACCGACGCTGCCTGTGACTGGGTCGGGTGTGGGGGAGGGGGAGAGGGAGGGGGTGTGGGGGTGTGTCTGATTCCCTCGTGGGTGGACATGTTGAAGTGGGTGGAGTGGAGATGGCTGCGGGCGTTGGTGATATCAGTGGTGCTGATTGTAGCGCGGGCATGCGCAGATAGTGGAGGTGGCTCCTGGAGGTTGTGAGGGGAAGTGTGTGTGTGGGGGGATGTGTGTGTGAGGGGGGGGGGGGTTGATAGCAGGGGTCGGTGGGAGATTTTCGTGGAGGTTGAAAGGAGGAATTGTGTGATAACATCTGGATTTACCGAGGAGCCTACAGCCAGTACCCATAAGTACTAATGTACCCATATGTACTAATATAAGTTATGTACCCATACGTACTAACAAATACTTAGAGATACCCATATATACTCAGTAAATGGGTTTTAAACTTTCAAAATAATTTAAATTGCAGAATTTAACCTGATTGACCTTTTCGACCTAGGGCAAACTATATACGCATAGAAAGCTTGGGTTATTGCGCTTCTTCTGGTACCATCCCTGACTTTCTCCGAGGTAGTGCAAGGAGGCGCGACCCCATTAAAGATACCCTGTTTTCAGAGTTGTTTTCATTTACACTAGTAATGAAGGAATATTACCTAAATACACTCATCATACAAATGGATTTTACATAAATAGAAATTTACTATATATTCAATCCAACAACAACATCGCATAGAACAAATGTTGATCTTCTAGGCTATGCAATTTCATCAAAATCAAATACATACAGAAATAGTTACAAGCATGTGAATATTGATGAAAAAAAGCACCATTCCTGGACTTTTTCATGCCGCTGCCAGTATCTACTCATAGGTAACCACATATACCCATATATACTCATAGGTAACCATAGATACCCCTAGATACTCATAGGTAACCACAGATACCCATAGATACGCATAGGTAACCACAGATACCCATATATACTCATAGGTAACCACAGATACCCATATATACTCATAGGTAACCACAGATACCCATAGATACGCATAGGTAACCACAGATACCCATATATACTCATAGGTAACCACATATACACATATATACTCATAGGTAACCATAGATACCCCTAGATACTCATAGGTAACCACAGATACCCATATATACTCATAGGTAACCACATATACCCATATATACTCATAGGTAACCACATATAAAAACACGGGTCTCTGCCGCTGTGAGAACCCTATGTGATTACAATACTCTCCCCCTTCATTCAACCTGTGATGCAATTTAGCCTGATCAATTTAACCATGTCTATAAAGAGGAAGGAAAACTAGTCACAAGGATGAACAGTGAATAAGTTGTGCTTTATTGGCAGCAACTCCTGTCATCCCCCATTCATGTGACCTAGCACCTGTACTCCTCCTATACTGCCCACACTATGTCTCATAGTCTTTTAGCCTGTATGTTGAACCAGTGCCCACAACCCATGGGACAGGAGTCCTATGGCTGTGGATACACTCAATTAGAATAGCTGAATTTTGATAGCATCAGACAGAGTGTCTGGGGTCCTGCTCAGAAGTTGGTCTGTCTCACTCAAGAGCCAGGATGAGAGTGATTTTCCTTCAGTGTGTCTGAAGCAAACTCATGAATAATTAATTAGCTGAGACTAGTGTGTGGGTCAGGATAGGCCAAGAGAGTCAGGTGACCAGACCTTCCCCAACCAGCCAATGAGACACCTCCCCACAGACTGGGTGGGTGACCACCCCATTAGGGGCTGTCACTCAAGCCATCTGCAGGTGGTGCACTCTATACATATGCTAATGAGGCTGGTGGGTCAGTCGGTGGTCTTGGGTGGACAGGATGTTGCAACAGTTACAGATTTATATATAGTAAAATCTTTCTTTTCCTCTTTTGTATTCTTTATGAACACCAAGAGAACATTTCAACCATCATGTACTGTTTCTTACAAAGGAACTCTTTTCATTAACTCCAAACATCATATATAACAGATAGTTTACTCTATTCAGCATCATGTACATTTCCATCAACTCCACTCTTAGTAGATAACATATAGTTTACCTCACTCAGTATCATGTACAATGGGAGTGGACTTTTGTTGACTTTAGTTTACTTTTAGTTTACATACTATCAGTCCCACTCCAGCATCCAAGAATAATAATGCTCTCTGCCAATATATAATTCTTAACCGAAAATCCGCATATTTTTACACACAGATACCCATAGATATGCATAGGTAATCACAGATACCCATAGATATGCATAGGTAACCACATATACCCATAGATATGCATAGGTAATCACAGATACCCATATATACATATAGGTAACCACAGTTACCCATAGATACGCATAGGTAATCACAGATACCCATATATACTGATAGGTAACCACAGATACCCATAGATACGCATAGGTAATCACACATACCCATATATACTCATAGATAACCACAGATACCCATATGTACTCATAGGTAATCACAGATACCCATACCCATATAGATACCCATAAGTACCCATATATACTCATAGGTTCCCATAACTACACATAGGTAATCGTAGAAACCCATGAGTTCCCATAGGTACCCATATATGCCCTGATGTTTCATTGGGCCGGTTTTCCCATGTGGGGGTCGTGGGTTTGAACCCGAATCAAGTCAAACCAATGACTTACTAAGTTTATACTTGTCGCTTCCTAGCTTGGCGCTCGGCATAAATAGGATAAGCCAACGACTGGTTTGTTGTTGAGTATCAGGATAATCTGACTGGCTGGCATATCAGGTCATGGCCCTGGCAGTCTGGTCACGCATTTGGTCAGCACTATAAAGTCGCCATGAGTGCGCATTATCACAAGTCGGTACATGCCCTAAGATGACCTTAATTCTTGCTAGGATACCCAACAAACAAACTTAATGTGGTTCTTGATTTGTCCAGAAGCACAGTGGAGTTGGACGCAAACACTCACCTGATAACACCGGGCGCCGTAACCGAATCGGTAGAGCGCGTGCCTCGCGTGCGGGAGATCAGGAGTTTGGTTCCCGGTGGGAGTCAACCCAATGACTTACCAAATTGATACTTGTCGCTTCATAGCCTGGTGCTCAGCATTAATAGGATAGGGCAAGGACTGGTTAGCTCAGTGTCAGGATAATGTGACTGAGTGGGAGATTGGGTCATGGTGCAGGCGGCCTGATTTCCCAGTGGGGCAGCACTATAAAAGTCACCCTGAGTGCGCACTGTCACAAGTCGGTGCCTGTCCTGATATGACCTTAGATGTTGCCAGGACATAAAACTCCCAACATCCAACCAACAAACCTCACCTTACGACTCGACTCACTGCATCCCTTCTGTCAAAACACCGGGGCATCTGCTTGGTGACCTTGCTTTGACCTTGGAGTGACACCGCCGTGACCTTCACCTCCCATCTAAAGGTCACCGATCCATTGCGAGCCCTGACGAGTGTCCCTCATGAACACGTGACCATTCAGACGCGCGGCGATAAATACCGGCATGTTAATTAAATATTAATAAGTCACTAATTGCGTGGATTTACTGGTTTCCTCTTTCCCACGACCACTTCCGGCGGAAGTCGACTCACCACACGCACTTCCGGGTCACGGTTTCAGTTTGACCCCTGACTGTAGCCGGTTGGGGAACTCCTTACATCCGCTTAGGTTGGTTGTTGGAGTTTCACGTCTTGGCAACATCTAAGGTCATATCAAGACGGGTATCGACTTGTGACAGTGCGCACTCATGGCGACTTTATAGTGCTGCCCCACTGGGAGACCAAATAAAAAAGGCCGTAGAAAGTAGAAGGCGGCCCAAAGTATAACAATCGATAGAAAGCTCAATTTGAAAATTTACAAGCGCTCGTTGATTAATCAGAAAGAACAACAACTGGACATTTGGTCTTCCTCATTCCACTGCTCCTCGCCTTATCCTTTTGTCGTCTAGGTGATGAAAATGGGTAAAATTGTGCCTAGAGCAGGATTCGAACCCACACTTCTTGCTATTCCGGGACTAGCGTTCTAACCACAACACTACCGATGCTCCCTGATGCAATCACTCTCTATAAAACCAGACGGGATGGCCGAATGAGTTGAGCATCCGTCTCCCGTGTTGATAGATAGTGGGATTCGAACCCACGGGGTCGAACCCTCGTCGAATCAAACCAATGACTTAAACATGTATACTTGCCGCGTCCTAGACAACCAACTTTCAGGATTTCTTTTTTATTGTGTGGCCGTGTTGGGGAGGTTGGGCGATGGTTGGGGTGCAGGTCAGAGGTTTCACTCTGCTATATTTCATGGGGGGTTTCTGAAGGTGGTGAGGGGGGGGGAGCTGGTAGGGGGGGGGGGGGTTGGCGTGAGACTGGGGTAAAACTCGGGTGACAGAATCAAACAGGACGGTGAGCTTTGGGTAAAACGCACCCAAATCCTGCACTCCTCTCGTGGGAAATCCGTGGTGGAGTGCCCAAGGACTGGGGGGTGTGGGGCGGGTGGGGGAGGAGGGTGGGTGAAGGGTGGGGTGTGGTGAGGGGGTAGTTTGTGGTGAGGAGTGAGGGAGGGGGGAGGGGGAAAGTGGGAGGGGGGGTGAAGGGTGGGGGGGGGGGTGGAAGAGAGGGGAGGAAAGGGGGGTGGAAGAGGGAGGACAAAAAATAGGGGGTGGGGGATGGGAGGAAATGGGGAGGGGGGGGGAAGGGGGGGAGGGAGCTGGAGGAAAAGGGGAGGGGGAAATTGGGGGTGGAAGAGGGGGGAGGGGGAGGGTGTGGAGAAGAATGGAGCGTTTGAGCTGGTGGGAAGAGGACAGTTTTGCAATGTCATTGTGTGCGTGTGAGGGAGAGGGGGGGGGGGTCACAGGGAGGGAGGGGGGGGGGTATTTGTGGGCTTGAAAATTGCTGAGTCATTAGGTCTGACGCGTGGCGGCAATAATCCAATGATGAGGCGGACTAGTGTGGATTAACAAAGCGTTAGCCTGGGGCAGCTGGAGGCGGGGGGCGAGGGGCGGGGTGCGGGGGAGACACAGGAGGCGAGTGGGAGGTGTGGGGGGGGGGGGGGCGACAGGGCGATCAGGCTGCACCTGTTACGGCAACCCCTTCAGGGCCCGAGCTGAACTTCGCTTGTTTCTGTTTAGTTTTTGTGTTTTGTTGTTGAGTGTTTTCTTTGCTGTGAATGACGTGTTTTCAGGGCCCGGGCTTTGTCATCCTGGCTTTAGAAGCAAATGCAGTTATAAACCAAATGAGATCTGTAATCAAGTTTGTTTCTTGGAGTTTTACGTCCTGGCAATGACTAAGGTCATATCAGGACGGGTACTGACTTGTAACGGTGTGCATTCATTGCGACTTCATAGTGCTGCCCCACTGGGAAATCAGGCTGCGGGCACCATGTTCCCGATATCCCACCCATTAACATTATCCTGATGCTGTGCTAACCAGTCCTTCCCGCAACCTATTAATGCTGAGTGCCGACAGGTATCAATTTGATAAGTCATTGGTTTGACTCGACCGGGAACTGAACTCCCGATCTCCCGCACGCGAGGTTGCTAGCGTGGGGGTACAGGAGGGGATCCGGCCGTGGAGGGGGGGGGGGTGCTGAAAACACTTTGGTCCAATTTTCAATGGTGCAGCTTGTTGGTAGCCATGCAGGGTTATAGATTGTTGATTATTGGGTATTAACTATTTGTCTGTGACGACACAGCTATGGTTGCCTCGTGGACAGTCGACGTCAGTTGGGGGAGCGGGACGTAGCTCAGGCGGTAGAGTGTCCACCTGTGAAGGGGTCAGTCATCCGATCGATCCTGCTTAATGGACCCATTTGCAGTTTGGGTTATTTTCCATTCCAACCAGGTGTCCACAACTGGTTCATCAAAGGCTGTGGTATGTGCTGTGTTGTCTGTGGGAAAGTGCATATAGAAGACCCTTTTGCTGCTTAGCGGAATTAGTAGCCTATGTGACAGCAGCGGGTTTCCTCCAAAGAAATATGTCATGATGACCATATACTTGACGTCCCAATAGCTGATGATACAAAAAGCAATCTCCTCTAGAGACGTCATTAAATAAAACAAGCTTTACGGTCAGTCGCACCAGAGGATTTTATATACAAACTTAAAAGCCGCACATTGCTTGACACTGAGGAGGGCTACTTGGTGTAAGTAAGGCTTTGGACAAATAAAAAGACAAATTTTAGTGAGTAAATAATTCACCGGAATACACAAAAGCTTTTAAATATAACTATCGCAATCGATTTGAGATCATCGTAAGACAGCAGGTCATATAACAAATACATGCTTTCTATTTCCAACTCTTAAACATCCAGCACTCATTACATTAGACGGCCGTCGTGGAGGTGATGGATGATACCGACATCGTGGACATGACTGATATGGATTTTGCCAACATTGTGGTCATTGCCGACATCATAGTCCTAATTATAGTCCAAAACATTGTCGTATTCACCGCCATTTAAGACTATCTTGTCAGAATTTTGTGCAAACACAAAAACACACACACATTCACTTTTATTTATATAGATAGATACACACACATTCACTTTTGTTTATATAGATAGATACACACACATTCATTTGTATTCATATGGGTAGATACACACACATTCACTTGTATTCATATAGATAGATACACACACATTCACTTGTATTCATATATATACACACATTTACTTGTATTCATATAGATAGATACACACACATTCACTTGTATTTATATAGATAGATACACACACATTCACTTGTATTCATATAGATAGATACACACATTCACTTGTAGTTATATAGATAGATACACACACATTCACTTGTATTCATATAGATAGATACCCACATTAACTTGTATTCATATAGATAGATACACACACATTCACTTGTAGTTATATAGATAGACAGATAGATAGATAGACACACATTCACTTGTATTCATATAGATAGATACACACACATTCACTTGTACTCATATAGATAGATACACACATTCACTTGTATTCATATAGATAGATACACACACATTCACTTGTATTTATATAGATAGATACACACACATTCACTTGTATTCATATAGATAGATACACACACATTCACTTGTAGTTATATAGATAGATACACACACATTCACTTGTATTCATATAGATAGATACACACACGTTCACTTGTATTTATATAGATATATACGCAAACAGATTCACTTGTATTCATATAGATAGATACACACACATTCACTTGTATTCATATAGATAGATACACACATTCACTGGTAGTTATATAGATAGATACACACATATTCACTTGTAGTTATATAGCTAGATACACACACATTCACTTGTATTCATATAGATAGATACACACATTCACTTGTAGTTATATAGATAGATACACACACATTCACTTGTATTCATATATATACACACATTCACTTGTATTCATATAGATAGATACACACACATTCACTTGTATTCATATAGATAGATACACACACATTCACTTGTATTCATATAGAGAGATACACACACATTCACTTGTATTCATACAGATAGATACACACACATTCACTTGTATTCATATAGATAGATACACACACATTCACTTGTAGTCACATAGATAGATTCACACATTCACTTGTAGTCATATAGATAGATACACACATTCACTTGTAGTTATATAGATAGATACACACATTCACTTGTAGTCATATAGATAGATACACACACATTCACTTGTATTCATATAGATAGATACACACACATTCACTTGTATTCATATAGATAGATACACACACATTCAGTTGTATTCATATGGATAGATACATACACATTCACTTGTAGTTATATAGATAGATACACACACATTCACTTGTGGTCATATAGATACACACACATTCACTTGTATTCATATAGTAGATACACACACATTCACTTGTATTCATATAGATAGATACACACACATTCACTTGTATTCATATAGATAGATACACACACATTCACTTGTAGTCATATAGATAGATACACACATTCACTTGTAGTTATATAGATAAATACACACACATTCACTTGTAGTTATATAGCTAGATACACACACATTCACTTGTATTCATATAGTAGATACACACACATTCACTTGTAGTTATATAGATGGATACACACATTCACTTGTAGTTATATAGTAGATACACACATTCACTTGTAGTTATATAGATAGATACACACACATTCACTTGTAGTTATATAGATAGATACACACATTCACTTGTAGTTATATAGATAGATACACACATTCACTTGTAGTTATATAGATAGATACACACACACACTGGACAGGGTGGCCGAATCGCTAAGAGCGCCGGGTCTCTTTATGTGTGAAAGGTCATGGGTTCGAAACCTGATTAAATTAAACCATTGACTTACAAAGTATATGCATATCCCTACCTAGTTTGGCATTCGGCATTACAAGGATAGGGCAGGGACTAGTTTGCTCAATGCCAGGATAATGTGACTGAGTGGGATATCGGGTCACAGTCCTGGCAACCGGGTCTCCCAGTGGGACGTCACTATAAAGTCTTCATGAGTGTGCACTGTCAAAAGTCGATATTACAAATAAACATTCAAGCAAATCCATTTCGGTATGAGGCAAGGTCTTGTCTCAGCTGATTCAGACCACATTCATGTGTGTGTCCTAACAGGGCTGGATTTGTGCATACCTGCATCCTGCGTGTGTGACACACTGGTCCCCGGTGTCAGTAGTTTACATAAATGTAAATTTGAACCAGGCATCTCTTTAATCAGCTCATAAGAACACGGATGCTCTGCCGCTGTGAGCACCCTATATAATTACAAAACTCTCCCCCTTCATTTCACCTGTGATGCAATCAGCCTAATCAATTTAACCATGTCTGGAATGAGGAAGGAAAACTAGTCACAATGATGAACAGTGAATAAGTTGTGCTTTATTGGCAGCAACTCCTGTCATCCCCGTTACATGTGACCTAGCACCTGCACTCCTCATATACTGCCCACACTATGTCTCATTGTCACTTTAGCCTGTATACTGAAGCAGTGCCCACAACCCATGGGACAGGAGTCCTATGGCTGTGGATACACTCAATTTGAATAGATGAATTTGGATAGCATCAGACAGAGTGTCTGGGGTTCCTGCTCAAAAGTAGGTGTGTCTCACTCAAGAGCCAGGATGAGAGTGATTCTCTTCAGTGTCTCAGAAGCAGAAATTTGAATAATTACTTAATTGAGACTAGTGTGGTCAGGATAGGCCAAGGGAGTCAGGTGACCGGACATTCCCCAGCCAGCCAATCAGACACGCCCCACAGACTGGGTGGGTGACCACCCCCAGTGGGGGCTGTCACTCAAACCAGCTGCAGGTGGTGCACTCTATACATATGCAAATTAGGCAGGTGGGTCAGTCAGTGGTCCTGGGTGGACAGGATGTTGCATACAGTTACAGATATGTATATAGATATATATAGTACCATTGTTCTTTCCCTCCAATTGTATTCTTTATGAACACAGAGAACATTTCAATCATCATGTACTGTTTCTTGCAAAGGAACTCTTTTCATTAACTCCAAACATCATATATAACAGATAGTCTACACCACCCAGCATCATGTACATTTCCATCAACTCCACTCATAATCCACAACATATAGTTTACCTCACTCAGTATCATGTACCATGGGAGTGGGATCTTATTACTTTTAGTTTACACAACCTGATTCCCACTCCGACATCGAAGAATAATAATGCTCTCTGCCAATATATAATTCTTACCGAAAATCCGTATATTTTTACAAGCTGTTTACAACGATTATTGACCAGTGATAGAAATAAGGAATATTTGTCACTTGTCCATAGGACATATCTCGTGTGATTTTCACCTTTTTCTTTTTTTTTCTTCCTTTTTTTTTGGTACATTAGTTGTTTAAGCGGGGGAAATTTCAATCATGGACGATTGGTCTTCCTCATTCCACTGCTCCTTGCCCTATCCTAATAATGCCGAGCGCCTGGCTTAGGAAGCGACAAGTATCAATTTTTAAGTCATTGGTTTCACTCGACCGGGGTTCGAACCCACGACCCCACGATCTACCAAACACGGGAGATGGATGCTCTAACTCATTCCGCCATCCCATGTCCGTCTGAATTTTCACTTGTCCACAGGACTTACTTTTATTATCTCAGTCAACCTCCGTGTTTATGGGAATAAAACTACACAAATAAATCAAAACAACAAAACAAATGTCATAAATAATGTCAATTACATTTAAAGATTACAACGGAAAGGAAACAAAATCCCGAAATACATGTTTGTCAGCCCAAAGTTTTCACTTGTCCAACAGAAAAGCTCAAGCCAGATTCTGCTTGTCCGTGCCTACTCTCACTTGGGGCGGTCAAACAGACAACTCTTATTTCGAACGCTGTTAACATACTCAATATTTACATATTTACATAATATTTACATAGTTACAACTGGACGCGGTGGTCGAATAGGTAGAGCAGAGACTTCCCGTGCGGAAGGTTGTGAGTTCGAATCCCAGCTGAGTCAACCCAATGACTTATAAAATTGATAGTTGTTGCTGCCTATCTTCTCATTCAGCATTAATAGGATACGACAAGGACTGGTTATCTCAATATTATCAGGATAATGTTACTGAGTGGGAAATCGGGTCATGGTGCTGGAGGCATGGTGTCTCAGTGGGGCAGCACTATAAAGTAACCATGAATGAGCACTGTCACAATTCGCTACCCATCCTGATGTGACCTTAGATGTGGCTAGAACATAAAGCAACAATAAAAACAAACATAGTCACATAATATTTCCATGGCAAATCTGTGTTTTCGCAGAAAATCGCAGTCGGCTTGATATTAATAATCTCGACGTCTGAGGTAATACGAAGGTTGGCCCTTATTTGGTACGAGGCCTAATTATTGTATTGTTAGCCTTATTTACCTAAGTCTATATATAAGTCTGATTTTGTGTGTGTGTCGGGGCGGGGTAGACTTGTCTAAATACTGTACATATCTCTTTACCCAGTGCACGTGGACGAGGTGACTCACAGACAGACCTGAATAGTTATCTATATTTAAAATGTAATGTAGATCTCAGTCTCTGACAGAAGCCTTAATTAATTTAACAATGCACGCCTGGGGAGTGGGGGGGGGAGGTCATGGGGCTGAGTGAAGGGCGTGGGGTGTACGGGAGGGGGAGGGGGGAGGTCAGGGGGCTGAGTGACAGGGTGTCAAGTGTAGGGGGAGGGGAGAGCTCAGGGGCTGGGTGAGGGGGTTGCGGTTGGAGGGGGGGGAGGTTTAGAGGGCTGAGTGGGGGGTGCGGGTGTAGGGGAGGTGGGGAGGTCCAGGGGTGAGTGTGGGATGCGGATGTAGGGGGAGGGGGAGGAGTGAGGGGGTGTGGGTGTAGGGGGAGGGGGGAGGTCAGGGGGCTGAGTGAGGGGGTGCGGGTGTAGGGGAGGGGGAGGAGTGAGGGGGTGTGGGTGTAGGGGGAGGGGGAGGTCAGGGGGCTGAGTGAGGGGGTGCGGGTGTAGGGGGAGGGGGGAGGAGTGAGGGGGGTGGGTGTAGGGGGGAGGTCAGGGGGCTGAGGGGGGGGGTGAAGGGGTGCGGGTGTAGGGGTATGGGGAGAGGAGTTCAGGTGGAAGGATTGGGGGGGGGGGGGTGATATTTACCACATTGTCAACACTGCTATGAGTAATGACAGGATGTCATGAAAACAATGACCACTTGACCTCATTACTCATGTGCAGAAATCTGAATAAGATCAGCTAGTTTGAAATCATAAAATAGCAATAGTTATGATAATTGGTTCGTTGGTTGTTGGAGTTTTACGTCCATTCAACATGACCTGATATCCCACTCACTCACATTATCCTGAGACTGACCTGCCCAAGTATCAATTTTGTAAGTCATTGGTTTGATTCGACCACCGCGCCCGGTATAATAATGATTATAATGATGTTGATTAGGCACATTGAGAGAGTGAGAGCGCGATGAGAAAGAAAGGGAGAAAAAACTGATAAAAAGAACGACATTGATGCAGAGTGTTTGATGGAATTGCGATCTATGTTATGTTGAGGAAAGAAGAATTTCCCGCCACAACCGGAATCGGTAGAGCGCAGGCCTCCCGTGTGGGAGATCGGGAGTTCGATTCCCGGTTGAATTAAAACCAATGGCTTATCAAATTGATACTTGTTGCTTCCTAGCCTGGCACTCGGCATTAATAGGATAGGGCAAGGACTGGTTAGCTCAGTGTCAGGATAATGTGACAGTGGGATATCAGGTCATGGTGCTGGTGGCATGATTTCCCAGTGGGGCAGCACTATGAAGTCGCCATGAGTGCACACTGTCACAGTCGATACCCGTTCTGATATGACCTTAGATGTTGCCAGGATGTAAAACTCAAACAACCAACCAACCTATCTAAATGTCGTCTGCTCTCAATCAAATGTCGTCTGTGCTCAATCAGATCAACGTAAGGCTAACATTTTTCACCGGAAGTTACTTATTATCCTTGAACGTGTACTGTGCTGCGACAGTGCGAGTAGACTGCTTTATTTGCTGTCACACCCGGCTATTTGCAGTGTCGGTTTAAAATGTCACCGGTCAGTGAGTGCTGGTAGTGTTCTCTGTGGCAGAGTGGTTAGAGTGTCGGACTTTTTTCTAAGTAGGACTCCTAATCTGAAGGTCGGTGGTTCGATTCCCCATGCCCCCACACCTCTGCCAATTTGGATTTCCACCGCTGTGTATAACTTACAGCGACATCAAAGGCCAGTTGCTCTCATAACCATGTCTATGTGGTGTGGGAGGTTAAAAATCCCTTGGGTCGGTAAAAGTGTAGACTCGGACTTTCTATCGACAAACTGTCTAATGGTGAAAACAAGTCTATTCAGACTTATCCATGATAGGCAGTATAACTCTTCAAGAAAAAAAACAATGAGTAGTGTGGTGAACCGGCGGTGGTGGTGCCACTGGAGCAGATGACAATTGCAACAGCGGGAATGAGGGGAAGAATCTCATTTGTTATTTATATTTGCATAATATGATATAAATGCCTGCCCTAGTGGGGAGAGCTTGTCACCTGGCCACATGTATAAATAGGCTTTTTTGTTTGTTTGTTTGTTGCGGTTTTCCGTCCTAACAACATCTATGGTCATATCAGGACAAGTATCGACTTGAGACAGTGCACACTCATGGCTACTTTATTGTGTTGCCCCACTAGGCGATCAGGCTGCCAGCACGATGACCGGATATCCCACACAGTCACATTATCCTGGTATTGAGCTAACCAGTCCTTGGCCTATCCTAATAATGCCGAGCGCCAGGCTAGGAAGTGATAAGTATCAATTTTGTAAGTCATTGTTTTGACTCGATCAGGGTTCGAATCATACGATCTACCAAAACGGGAGACGGACGCTGAACTCATTCGGCCATCCCGTCTGGTCCAGAGCAGACTGCACAGTGAGCTGCCGTTCAAACCCTAGTTCTTGTGACTGCCGTCAGAGGGCCTCGCAAGTGATGGTAATTTTAAAATCACATGACAAAGATAGCATTAACTGAGAGCTCCTTGAAGAACTTTGAATGGTTCAATTAAAGCTGCATGTTCCGATGGTTTAGACTTTCTGCCATGAGATAAATATATTAAATTGAGTGTCGTAACCCACTTTACTTTAGCTTGAAGTAACTTTTATTCTAAATGGCAAACTGTTGAGATATTTGAAGTGCAAACATGTCAAATTAGTTTCTGTAAGCACGCCAAAACTCTGACACCAAAGGCATCTGCAGTAACACGTTCTATTAAACTGCCTCAGCGTTCCCTTCTATGCAAGAACAAATGTTCAATAAATCCACCACTATCTAAGTTAGATATGGACAATCAAATCTAGATAATTGTTTTGGTTTTGAAAATTTGATACTTCATCAGACTATGCAGCTTTACATTCACGTGACAAATATAGCGTCAACTGCACGTTCCTCGAAGAACTTGGAATGTTTCAATTAAACCAGCGCCTGTTGTCGTGAGAAAGTTGCGTGCTTTACTTGGCGCGTTTGTGTTTGGCTTCCGACTCCAGTGTCGGATTCTAAAAGTGTTTATCCCCGCCCCCTCGCCTTCCCTCCCCTCTTTACTCTCCTCCCTCTCCTTTACTCTCCTCCCTCTCCTTCCTCCCCCCCCCCCCCAATTACCTTTCCTCCTCCTCTAACCCCCCCCCCCCCACCCTCATTCCCACTACCCTCTCGCCAATCTCCACCCCCTCGTCTCCCTCCCTCCCCCCTCCCTGTCCCCTCCAACTTCGAACACCCACGAGTTACAACTTAATTGCAATAATCGTTCGGCGTCGAGGCTGGGAACTGTCGGAAACTTTTTTGCGTTATAAAAATAAGCTGACATGAAGTTGTGGTAGGTTCCGCTAGATGGCAGCGCGTTTGCTTTACCTGCGAACTAAATGTTAATATCGTGTACAGTGACTGGGACCACGTTTGTACTAATAATTCACCAATTGATAATAGTTGGCTGGTAGAGTTTTACTTCTTGGCAACATCTAAGGTCATATCAGAACAGTTACCGACTTGTGCGCACTCATGGTGACTTTATAGTGCTGGGAGATCAGCCCACCAGCACCATGACCCAATATCCCACTCAGTCACTTTATCCTGACACTGAGCTAACCAGTTCTTGTCCTATCCTATTAATGACGAGCGACAAGCTAGGAAGTGTCAAATTTATAAGTCATTGGTTTGACTTTACCAGGAACCAAACTCCCTGTCTCCTGCACACGAGGCCCGCGCTCTACCGATTCGGCCACCGCGTCCAGTTGGATTGATAATAGTGACACTTTCCTATGTTTTGGCCGAGTATCCTTCTAACAGTAACACACAAAACACAAACAAAAGTACCCGAAATAAATTAATTAATGAAATAAATACAAAATCCTACAAAAACCGGTTAATGATATTTTGATCAGATTAAATAACATTGATAGTTTGATGAAACTTGGAGCGGGATGTAGCTCAGGCGGGAGAATGTCCACCTGTAATGGTGTCGGTCATTCTATCAATCCCATTTGCAGTTTGGGCTATTTTCTGTTCCAACCAGTGGTCCCCAACTGTATGTGCAGTCCTGTCCCTGGGAAAGTGCATATAAAAGACCCCTTGCTGCTTATCGAAAAAAAGTAGCCTATGTGGCAGCAGCGAGTTTCCTCCAAAGAAATATGTCAGAATGACCATATGTTTGACGTCCAATAGCCGATGATGTGACAATCAATATGCTCTAGAGGCATCGTTAAATAAAACCAGGTTGTTTTTTTATGAACAGTGCGTTAGCAATTTGTTTGTGAACCATCCCCACCAGGCACGTGGCTTCTCAAAGTGTTTACTTAAATGTAATGACGTCAGAGGCCGCGCCCGCCCCCTGGTGAGAACTAACGTAATTGCGAGGTGTTGGATTAGAGGCTGCAAAGTTTGATGTAAATCAATGGCCGTTGGTTTAGTGGTTAAAAGCCTTCCTTCCGAGTATATATCAATATACTTTTGTGGGGTTTTTCTGTGAAGCGAATAGAGATCTAAGGTTATGTTTTAAATGTTCTTCTTGGAGAGAGAGGGAGATAGGGAGAGAGGGAGACAGAGGGAAACAGAGAGAGGGAGAGATGTGCACATAAAATTGAATTGACACATTTTGGTTTCAGCATTTTGGGTCCTGACCCCACCATCACCCACTTCTCACCCCCACCCTCACCCAGCCCTCATCCAGCCCTCACCCAGCCCTCACCCAACCCGCACTCCGCCCTCACCCCGCCCTCACCCCAACCTCACCCCAACCTCACTCCGCCGTCACCCCACCTTCCCCCCCACCCTCACCCCACCTTCCGCAGCCCTCACCCAACCAGTACCCCACCCTCACCCCACCCTCACCCTACCCTCACCCCGCCCTCACCCCACCCACACCCACCGGACGCGGTGGCCGAATCGGTAGGGCGCGGGCCTCACGTGTGGGAGATGAGGAGTTCGATTCCCGGTCAAGTTAAACCCATGACTTATGAATGTTATACTTGTCGCTTCCTTGCCTGGCGCTCCGCATTAATAGGCTAGGGCAAGGACTGGTTGGTTCAGTGTCTGAATAATGTGACTGAGTGGGATATTGGGTCATGGTACGGGCAGCCTGATTTCCCAATGGGGCAGCACTATAAAGTCGCCATGAGTGCGCACAAGTCGGTACTCGTGGTATCACCTTAGATGTTGCCAGGACATAACACACTCCAACAACCAATCAACCAACCAACCAATCCTCCGCCCCCAACCGCCCCGCCCCGCCCCGCCCCGCCCCGCCCACTCGCCCCGCCCCGCCCCGCCCCGCCCCGCCCCGCCCCGCCCACTCACCCCCAGCCCCGTTCCTCACCGCCTGTAGGCCGCGTTCCGCTAACGACGTGCTTCTGTTAATGTCACGCTCTGCTTAATGTAGTGACGTCACTAGTCAGCAATGCACCGGGTAATCACGGGGTGAGCCTTTAACACCACCGCACCTCCCCTCACCATCCTCACCACCCTCACCCCGTCACCCCTCACCACAACCACTTCACCCTCACCCTCACCCTCAACATCACCCTCAACATCACCCTCAACATCACCTTCAACATCACCCTCAACATCATCCTCAACATCACCCTCACCCTCAACATCACCCTCACCCTCAACATCACCCTCAACATCACCTTCAACATCACCCTCAACATCACCCTCACCCTCAACATCACCCTCAACATCACCTTCAACATCACCCTCACCCTCAACATCACCCTCACCCTCAACATCACCCTCAACATCACCCTCAACATCACCCTCACCCTCACCCTCAACATCACCCTCAACATCACCCTCACCCTCAACATCACCCTCACCCTCAACATCACCCTCACCCTCAACATAACCCTCACCCTCAACATCACCCTCATCCCCATCCTCAATATCACAATACTCCACCCACACCCTAATCCACACACACTACACATGAATAAATAAATAAATAAATACATTTTATTTGTGTCGTCTCTAGGGCAATACCCTTAAAGTTGCACAGTCGGTTGATTTGAGTTTCTGTAATTTTCTGAGATAAATATATTGTGTTGATCGTTATAATCTACTTTACTTTTAAGGTTTTTTTAAATTATAGATATTTGATGTGCAAGCATTCAAAATTAAATTTGGCAAGATTGCCAAAACTCTGACATGATTAGCAGGTTCTATTCCCTTATATGGGGTGACAAGTGCTTAATAAGTGCATCAGCACCTAAGTTAGATTATAAATGTAAAATCGAATCTAGGTAATAGACTACATCACGGTTCCGACTGCGCATGCGCCGAAAACGGCCTTGGGAGCAAAGCAAAGGCGTACGGCCATTGAGTTTGCCTATACGCGCAGTGAAAAACGTTGGTTTTATTCAAAATTAATAGAAATCCCATACCCTAACCTTATCAATTTAATATAATCTTTTTGTTAAACCTGTTTTCTGTATGTGTTCCAAGCGGTTTGTCTCTAGGTGGTGTGGTTTTAGCAATATTTTACTTTTCCTGCATGGAGATTACTCACTGCCATTGACAATGCATTGAGTACTCTGGCTGTGCCTCTAACACTAGTCTGAGTGCCTAGATCTTTCTAAATCTAAATGCACATGGCATAAGATGTGCTGATTATATTGATGTAAATGTAATGCTGGATAAAAGATTAATATCTTAATTTATTATATATATTTTTTTAGTTGGTATTCTATGTTTCAAACAAGAGCTGAGATGAGCTGAAACTAGCACATTTCATAGCTGCACCCAGTGTATTAATTAGCATGTGCCATGTGCTTTTGGGGGGGTTGTTTTGCTCTGACCCATCCCACAATGCACCGCGCCGCTGGAACCGTGATGTAGTCTATTGTTTTGGTTTTGAAAATTATATGTTTTAATCGGACTATGCCGCTTTAAAGGAGCACTAACATGATCAGCAGCACTTTACTTATTCACAATTAACAGGACCGAATATAACTTCATTGGTGGTACATTTTGAACAAATTAATTCAAAGGAGTTATTTGAATTGTAAACAAGACCCGGTGTCTTGCACGTATTGGGGACTGACTGTATAACAAAGCGGGACGTAGCTCAGGCGGTAGAGTGTCCACCTGTGAAGGTATGGATCATCCGATCGATCCTGCTCAGTGGATGCATTTGCAGTTTGGGCTATTTTCCGTTTAAACCAGTGATCCATAACTGGTTCATCAAAGGATATGGTATGTGCTGTCCTATCTGTGGGAAAGTGCATATAAAAGACCCCTTGCTGCTTATCAAAAGGAGTAGCCTATGTGGCGGCAGCGGGTTTCCTCCAAAGAAATATGTCAGAATAACCATGTGATTGACATTCAATAGCTGATGATACAAAAATCAATGTGCTCTAGAGGCGTCGTTAAATAAAACACATTGTTTTGTTTGTTTACTGTACATAAGCCACACGTTAGTCTCTTCACTTTGTAATTATTAACAATGCCTTCCTTGTATCGTTTCAGGTGAGTCACATCCCTCTCTGTCCTTTAGCGGTTACGGTAAGGTCAAAGGTCAAATATCCAAAGTCAATTACATAGTTAAATTTGTAAACGGCAAATGTCGGGTAGGGAATGGGCCGAGTGTGGAGCGAGCAGGGTGGCCACTGGGGGAAGGAAGCGTTTGATTATTCAGGGCAGACCTACCGTCATCCAGGCAGCTCTACCAGCACTGCCTCTGGCCCAGACCATACAGTAGGTTGCATCGGGGGATATATATGTGGGGTATAAATGATATGTATACGAGTATTATTAAGAATGTTTGTTAATCGGTTAAAGTTGGTTTGATTTATTCTATGGTTTAAAGGATCGGTGGAACACCCTGGTCAGCCGGTTTCTACCGGGCAAGTAGGGCTAGTTGCTTTTGACTGCGGGCAACTAGCAAAGATTGTGTGGGGCTGTAGGGGTCAGTTGGCCTTTAGAATTGTAACTTGAATTAATAATATATATATATTTATCATCTGATTTCATTCACAATGCTATCTGCATAACTTCTTATACAACACATAAAAATAATGTCGTAGTCCATCTTGAGTCACACTACCACAGGGTGGCGCTCTCGACTCCGTTGACCCCTGTTGACAAAAAATATCAACAGGTGGCAGCATGCTAGTATGAACAGTCCCGATGGTGGACTGTTCCACCCATGGCTAGCGGCCAACCCCCATGAGAGGTTATCTGCGACACATCTGGGCAGTGACAGCTACAAGCTGGTGTTGTCTCTTTTTGACTGTACCTCAGTGATAGGACACCGCTATGTCAGAACAACATGTGTGTTGATGGAGAGTTGTCGGTTAAAGACGTGCACTGCTGTCATACCTATAATAGGACACCTGCTATGTCAGGACAATAGTGGTCTGGATTGAGAGGTGTCCTCTGAAGGGACATCAAAGTACTCTTGAGGAGACATTTGGGCTTGTTTTGTGCAATCCTTACTTAATGCTCAAACACAGTAGGCTTTGTATGGAACCGTCAACACCATCACCCCCCACAACACCATCAACACCATCAACACCATCACCCCCACACCACCATCAACACCATCAACATCATCACCACCATCAACACCATCAACACCATCACCACCATCAACACCATCACCCCCCACACCACCATCAACACCATCACCCCCACACCACCATCACCCCCCCTACACCACCATCAACGCCATCACCCCCACACCACCATCAACACCATCACCCCCCACACCAACATCAACACCATCCACCCCCCACACCACATCACCCCACACCACCATAACACCATCACCCCCACACACCATCAAACACATCAACACCATCAACACCATCACCCCCATCACCATTACAACCACTCATCACCATCACCATCCACCTTTACCATTACAACCAGTCATCACCACCATCACCCATATCACCATCATCATCATTACCACCATCACCACCACCACACACTACCACCACACCCACACCACCACCACCAATAACACCACCACCACCACCATCACCACCATCTCTCATCACTGCCCCTATCACCCCACCATCACCAACACCCCACCCTCCTCCCACCCCACTCCCACCCCACCTCACTTCATCCACACCACACGCCACGCCCCACGCCCCCCCCCACCGCACACCTCACACCCCACCTCCAAACCGCACATCGCACACCTCCACACCCCTCGCCCAACACCACACCCCACACCCTCCACAGGCCCCATACCTCCACACCCCTCGCCCCACACCCCACACCACACTCCACACCACACACCCACACCCACCACCAATACGCCCCACACACCCCACCCCGCCCCCTCCACACACCCCACACCTTCGCTGCGCCTCTGTGCAGTGATCAGGCCTCCGATATGCAAATGAGGGATACTGGCGGTTGGACTTGATTACGTGATTAGCCGTGATCACGTGTTCCGCCCGTGTCACGTGACCCGTACCGGCCGCCATCTTAGTCGTCGACATGAAACGCTGTTTGATGTTTGCCGATTAAACCTGTCGGGGTCCGCTGATACCCCACTATGTGTGTGTGTGTGTGGATATGTGTGTGGGACGTGTGTGTGGGTAGGGCGTGTGTGGGTGTGGGTGTTGTGGGGGGCATGTGTGGGGGGATGTTGTGTGGGGTGTGAGTGATGTGGGTGTCGGGGGTTGAGGGGTATTTGTGTGGGTGGGAGTGAGGGTGTATGTGGGGAGGTGTTTGTGTGGGTGGATGTGGGGGTGTCGGTGTGGGGGGGGATGTGTGGGTGTCGGTGTGTGGGTGGATGGGTGGGTATGGATATGTGGGGGTGGGGTGTGTGTGATGTGGGGGTGGGGGGTTGAGGGGTATCTGTGTGGTGGGGTGGGGGTGTATGTGGGGTGGGGGTGTGTGTGGGGAGGTGTATGTGTGGGTGGATGTGGGGGTGTCGGTGTGGGGGAGTGCGTGCATGTGTGGGTGTCGGTGTGTGTTTGGGTGGGTATGGATGTGTGGGGGTGGGGGAGGGGGTGGGGTGTGGGGGGTTTCGCGTGGGTATGGATGTGTGGGGGTGGGAGAGGGAGTGGGCAGATGTGGGGAGGGGGGTGCATGTGTGTGTGAGTGTTGATGGGACCTGTCTTCTGGTTATCTTGCGGTGGGTGTGGAAGGGCGGGGAAGAGCATGTTGTCATGGTAACAGGGATGGATTAACCCGACTAAACGCTGTCCGCCTCCTGGTGGGGTATTTACATAGAGATTAACATCACTGCAATAAGCCCACAGATGAGTAGTTCGAGGACTAAGCACATAACTACCCGATTACTATGGCGACGGCAACTCCCATCTTTCCCCCTGGCGGGATGCGGGTGAACTGATCGTGCACCCGCTCTCTTGTCGTGGAGGCGGGACTGTTCTGTCATGGACCGGAAGTGGACTTAATTAATAACGGGTCGTGTGCATTTCTGATGTGTGAATCAGAAAATTGTGGGCAAAGTAGGATTGTGATCAATCAAGGGTGAGTGGGTGGCCTAGTCGGTACAGCGCGGGCCGAGCGTATGGAAGGTCGGGAGTTCGGTTCCCGGTCGAGTCAAACCAATGACTTATCAAATTGATACTTGTCACTTCCTAGCCTGGCGCTCGGCATTAATAGGATAGGGCAAGGACTGGTTAGGTCAGTGTCAGCATAATGTCATGGTGCTGGCGGCCTGATTTTGCACTGGGTCAGCACTATAAAGTTGCTGCGAGTGTGCACTGTCACAAGTCAGTACCCATCTTGATATGACGTTACATGTTGCCAGGACGTAAAACTCCAACAACCAACCAACCAATCGGAGGCGGGTGGGTTGGGGGTGATTTGCAGGTTTTTAGGTGCAGGCATGCGGGTTGGGAACCCTTGTGTGAGTAACTCAGGAAGGGTTGCGGGTGGCACAAGAGGCCTGCTTGGTTGTTGGAGTTTTACGTCCTTGCAACATCTAAGGTTATATCAGGACGGGTGAGATTAAGTCTCACCTATTAGATGGATGCACTTGGTTGTTTGTTTGTTGTACCGACTTTTAACATTGTTTGTTATTTTACGTCCTAGCAACATCTAATGTCATATCATGACGGAGACCGACATGTGATAGAGCACACTAATGGCGACATTATAGTGCTGCCCCACTGGGAAATCAGGCCACCAGCACCATGACCCGATATCCTACTCAGTCACATTATAGTGACACTGAGCTACCAGTCCTTGCCCTATCCTATTAATGCCGAGCGCCAGGATAGGAAGCGACAACTATCAATTTTTTAAGTCATTGGTTTGACTCGACCGGGAATTGAACTCCTGATAATGTGATATCTCGCACGGGAGGACTATGCTCTACCGATTCGGCCACTACGTCCGGTAAGAGTTGTGGTGGGGGCGGGGGGGGGGGGGTAGGGATTAACCTCCAAGGGGTGGGTGTCAGCTGCCCCTGTAACAGGTTCGGAATAGGGGTGTATAATAGACCTTTTCCACCAGGGATATGCAGTGAGCTGCTACCCACAACATTAGTTCTTGCCACTGCCATCAGAGGGCAGTCTGGTAGTGGAAATCCTCTATAAGACCTTTTCCACAGAGCATGCTGTACAGTGAGCTGCTACCCTCATTAGTTCTTGCCACTGCCATCAGAGGGTGGGTTTGTAGTGGAAATCCTCTATAAGACATGTTCCACAGAGCATGTAACCAACATTATTGTCGCAGTTTAGTGGTGGAAATTGTCTATAAGACTGTTTCCATGGAGAATGATGCAGAGTGAGCTGCTACCCAGTACATTACTTCTATCACTTATCTACACGTAAGTGGTGGAAATTGTCTATAAGACCGTTTCCATGGAGAATGATGCAGAGTGAGCTGCTACCCAGTACATTACTTCTGTCACTTATCTACACGTCAGTGGTGGAAATTGTCTATAAGACCGTTTCCATGGAGAATGATGCAGAGTGAGCTGCTACCCAGTACATTACTTCTATCACTTATCTATCTGTGAGTGGTGGAAATTGTCTATAACGGTATAAGACCGTTTCCATGGAGAATGATGCAGAGTGAGCTGCTACCCAGTACATTACTTATATCACTTATCTACACGTAAGTGGTGGAAATTGTCTATAAGACCGTTTCCATGGAGAATGATGCAGAGTGAGTGCTACCCAGTACATTACTTCTATCACTTATCTACACGTGAGTGGTGGAAATTGTCTATAAGACCGTTTCCATGGAGAATGATGCAGAGTGAGCTGCTACCCAGTACATTACTTCTATCACTTATCTACACGTAAGTGGTGGAAATTGTCTATAAGACTGTTTCCATGGAGAATGATGCAGAGTGAGCTGCTACCCAGTACATTACTTCTGTCACTTATCTACACGTAAGTGGTGGAAATTGTCTATAAGACCGTTTCCATAGAGAATGATGCAGAGTGAGCTGCTACCCAGTACATTACTTCTATCACTTATCTACACGTGAGTGGTGGAAATTGTCTATAAGACCGTTTCCATGGAGAATGATGCAGAGTGAGCTGCTACCCAGTACATTACTTCTATCACTTATCTACACGTAAGTGGTGGAAATTGTCTATAAGACCGTTTCCATGGAGAATGATGCAGAGTGAGCTGCTACCCAGTACATCACTTCTATCACTTATCTACACGTAAGTGGTGGAAATTGTCTATAAGACCGTTTCCATGGAGAATGATGCAGAGTGAGCTGCTACCCAGTACATTACTTCTGTCACTTATCTACACGTCAGTGGTGGAAATTGTCTATAAGACTGTTTCCATGGAGAATGATGCAGAGTGAGCTGCTACCCAGTACATCACTTCTATCACTTATCTACACGTAAGTGGTGGAAATTGTCTATAAGACCGTTTCCATGGAGAATGATGCAGAGTGAGCTGCTACCCAGTACATTACTTCTATCACTTATCTACACGTGAGTGGTGGAAATTGTCTATAAGACCGTTTCCATAGAGAATGATGCAGAGTGAGCTGCTACCCAGTACATTACTTCTATCACTTATCTACACGTGAGTGGTGGAAATTGTCTATAAGACTGTTTCCATGGAGAATGATGCAGAGTGAGCTGCTACCCAGTACATTACTTCTATCACTTATCTACACGTGAGTGGTGGAAATTGTCTATAAGACCGTTTCCATAGAGAATGATGCAGAGTGAGCTGCTACCCAGTACATTACTTCTGTCACTTATCTACACGTAAGTGGGGAAATATGTATAACAAGAATAACCAGGTGTTTCCAACCGAAATAATTAAATAAGCGCACCTGTCGAAGTTGTCGGCTTCAGCCATCGATGGTTCCAGGGAACACTTGTCAAGCGTTGTTACATAGCAATGTGCCCATATAATAATAATAATAATAATATGGTGGACTGTAGTTATTCTGGAATAATGAACGTTACACCGTAACGTGCTTCAGTCCTTGGGGGTAGTCCCGGTGTACCAGGAAATCGCAAACCCTGTAAATCGCAAACCCCCACTTGTGATTTCCTAGGAAATCACATATCCCCCGTGGAAATCACAAACCCCCCGTGTTTGGCAGTCTTCATCCGAATGAAAACATCTTTAACTTACAGATTAACTTACATATCCTCTTCTGGCTGATCTAGGCCATAATGGGCCTCTAATGCCAACTCGTTATGGCTTTGTGATAGTCCAGTTCGTAATTCCGACCGCACATGCGCTGAAAACGGCCTTTATTCAGAGATGTCGCCACTGTGGCTATTCTAAAGGCCGGGTAAAGAGGCGTAGCAATATCCTGGTACTATCACTCAGTTTCAGGATCGGCAATATAGACAATGTCATTAGCAAACTGGCCTTTTTAGTTCCAACTTCAGTCAATGCATACAGTAAATAGAACCATTTTAATGTTCCAAATTCTTATTTCTTCATTATTTAAGCCATTATTTACTAGTGTTTTAGTTCAATATTGCAAAATGCTACAAAGCCTGGGGGGTTTGCGATTTCCAGGAGGGGTTTGTGATTTCCTAGGAAATTGCACACCCCGGGGTGCGCAATGTCCAGGGGTTTGCGATTTCCTGCTACACCGGGTTTATTTCCACCAAAAGTCAGAGAATAGAGTGACTGAGAACTGCGCAGTTGGGTAACACATAACCTCCGTTGGGAGGTGGCCGCTAGCAAGGGGCGGACGGGTCGACCATGGACCACTCGGCTGCTGCTACCAGCTGATCCTGTTGACTCAGGGTCAGCGTAGTCCGAGACTGCCGCCATGTGGTAGTGAGGATCATAACGTGACTACTATTATAATGAGAGTGTAACACTGAGGACTGCCGCCATGTGGTAGTGAGGATCATAACGTGACTACTATTATAATGAGAGTGTAACACTGAGGACTGCCGCCATGTGGTAGTGAGGATCATAACGTGACTACTATTATAATGAGAGTGTAACACTGAGGACTGCCGCCATGTGGTAGTGAGGATCATAACGTGACCTACTATTATAATGAGAGTGTAACACTGAGGACTGCCGCCAGTGGTAAGTGAGGATCATAACGTGACTAATATTATAATGAGAGTGTAACACTGAGGACTGTCACCTGTGGTAGTGAGGATCATAACGTGACTACTATTATAATGAGAGTGTAACACTGAGGACTGCCACCATGTGGTAAACAAAAACAAAAAAAACCCACCAAAGTGAGGATCATAACTGATACTATTATAATGAGAGTGTAACACTGAGGACTGCCGCCATGTGGTAGTGAGGATCATAACGTGACTACTATTATAATGAGAGTGTAACACTGAGGACTGCCACCATGTGGTAGTGAGGATCATAACGTGACTACTATTATAATGAGAGTGTAACACTGAGGACTGCCGCCATGTGGTAGTGAGGATCATAACGTGCACACGCACAACTCACAACACACTGTCACACACTATCACACACACTCACACATTTACACACTCACACCCACTCTCTCACACACCCACACACTCACAACTCACACACATAACTCATACATGCAACCACACTCACGCACACACTCACAAGACACTGTTACACACTGTCACACACATTTACACACTCACACCCACTCTCTCACACACCCACACACGCTCAACTCACACACATAACTCATACATGCAACCACACTCACTCATACACTCACAACACACTCACACATTCTCATACAAGGCCAGTTTGCAGACCACCTCTCCATATACACTGATGGTTCGAAAGACCAAAGCCGGGTAGCTGCTGCGGCAGACTGCCGACGGGAAAATTTTGGCGTACGCTTGCCCGATCAGAGCTCGATTTTCACTGCAGAAGCCCGAGCACTCCTTCTCGCGTTGGAGTCTATCGAGGTATCCAACCACACTAACTATGTTATATACAGTGATTCGTTCTCTTGCCTCCTGGCTGTTGCTGGACTGAAAACGAATCACCCTATTCTAACAACGTCATTTATAAAATGAACCAACTGACAACGGATGGGTATGGCATCCCCCTGAACTGTGATCTTGAACCGTGTCTGATCCCTCACTCTAATCTGAAACCACTAATAGCCACCCACATAAAATCCAAATGGCAACATGAGTGGGATGAAAACATTAATAAACTTAAAGAAATTGAACCATCTGTGGGAAAGCCACCACAGACTCATGCGGGAGGTCGGCGGGACCAAGTGGTCCTTAGCCGCTGCTGTATTGGCCACTCGTGGCTTACACATGCTTTTCTGCTCAAGGGGGAACCTCCCCCTGAATGTATTGGGTGTCAGTCCCCGCTGACACTCAAACACATTTTACTAAGTTGCGTTGATTTTTTGGCCCCAGCACCACATCTACACTGCAGACAGTATGCATGACCTTTTTACTAAGGTAAAACAGGAAAACATTTGAGCCTTTTTGAGGGCAGCTGGACTGTACCACCTCATATAGTTTACTAAATAGATTCTATCAATTATTAATAAAAAAAATCTTTTTCTATGGGAATTTGTTTCCCTTGACCACAAATATATGATTGTGAGCTTTCTAATTTAATGAGTGTGTATTGGCACATAATTGATTGTCTGCTTTTACATGTAAAAGCAATGGTTTGAACATAAAACAAACATTTCTCGCCGTGAATATGGCCTATGCTACCGACACATACAACACACACCCTCACAAACCTACACTCTCAGTCACACACTCACACACTCCCACATGCGCAAACAGTAGCTGAGAGCCAGCAACAGGGTTCATGGTGCATCAGGTCCTTCCCCACAGCTTTTACAGTAAACTCCCAGAAGGCAACAGGAGTTGGGTGGGAGAGGGGGCGCATTATCAACATTTAGCCACACTTAACCACGCCCACAAATATGCCACTTCCAAGATACCAAAGTCAGTGGCCACCCAGCCACTAGTCAAGCGCCTGGTGTGTGTGTGTGTGGGGGGGGGGGTGATGTTATGGATCACACTGCGGTACTTCACATTGCTCTATGTACATAAACTAAAGGGGTATTTTATTTTTGCTTAAACTTAGAGTTGCATAGTCCGATGGTTTTGAGTTTCTGTCATTTTCTGAGATAATTATTTTAGGTTGATCGTTATAATTTACATTACTTAGACTTGAAGTAAGTTTTATTTTAAATGGCTAGCTTTTGCGATATTTGAAATCACAAGATGGCAAATTAATTTAGGCAAGCACACCAAAACTCTGACACCTTAGGCTTCTGCGGTAACAGGTTCTATTAAGTTGACTCAGTATTCCCTTCTATGTGGCAGCACATGCTTAATAGGTGCATCAGTATCTAAGTTGGATATGTAGAATCAAGTTTTTTTGGTTTTGGAAATTTGATGCTTCATTGGACTATTCAGCTTTAAAGGTGCATAGTCCGAAGGTTTTGAGTTTCTGTCATTTTCTAGGATAAATATATTAGGTTGACAATTATAATCTACTTTACTTTAGTTTGAAGTCACTTTTATTTAAATGGCTAACTTTTTAGATATTTGAAGTACCAAATTAATTTTGGCAAGCACGGCAAAACTTTGACATCATAGGCTTCTGCAGTAACAGGTTCTATTAAATTGACTCAGCGTTCCCTTCTATATGGTGACACATGTTTGACAAGTGCACCAGTATCCAAATTAGATATGAAGAATCTAATCTAGATAATTGTTTTGGTTTTGAAAATTTGATATTTTCATCGGACTATGCAGCTTTAATGTAGAATAGTAATTAATGTGATTTCACTGCACCCCACTTCAGAAACAAATATAGGCATGACAGTTTTGTTATCAGAAACATGCTTCAGTTGTTTGTTTCGGTTTTATTTTCTAGCAACGTCTAAGGTAATATCCGGACTGGTGCTGACTTGTGACGGTAGTAAATTTGATGGGAGTTGTAATACAAATAACATACACAGCATACAACTTGTATGCTGTGTATGTTCTTTGGTCTGCGCATTAGCAAAGAAAACCACCAATTTCCACTCACACATTGGACGGAATAACTTCACAGGGAAAATTATCTACGCAAATCTTTCAAAAGATAATTAAACAAAATTAGGAGAAAAGAGCGAGAAATTCTCTAGCTGGACCCACAAAAAGGCAGACCAATCATTTATTAAGTCAAGATTTCGACTGAAAAGAGGCGGTTACAGCAGTCTACATCTAGATGCGGCCAGTCCCAGAATAAAGTAGGCCTGCAATGCACGCATTAGGGCAGGTGTCCAGGTCACTCAGTAGTGCCCTAAACCAGGACATATGCAAAGGTAGAGAACTACAAACAAATACACACAGGAACAACAGAGCAAACAGCAGTGTGTAGGTATGTAACACTGCAGCCTAAATAATATTGGCATAACAAATTATACATCACATATATATATATATATTTATATATATATAGTGTCAACATCTGGTGGAGGCGAGGTGGGCCGAAGGTGGCGCCACTGATATAGTGTTGGGTCTTACAGAGTGTAACAATATGATAATAATTCCCTTCTGCATCTTTATACTCGCATAATACGTTTTACATAACCTATATATATACAAAGTGGACAATGTTCGTGCCTCATCTAATTTTGCACTGCTGTCTCGCGAAATCTATAAACTAGTCAGTGGACATAATTTGATGATTTGGTTTTTGTAAATGCATTTTATTTGTATGTACAGTAAAACCTCCCTAACCGACCACCTCCACAATTCGACCACTCTTCTAAATCGAGCGCTTTATTTGGGTCCCAACAATACCATATTCTAACTCCCTAAGCCGATCACCTCCCTAAATGGACCACTTATGGTTGGTCCCAAGGTCGGTCGATTTAGAGAGGTTTTACTCTATATCTGTTGTGAGTTCTGTAGCACTAGTCTTCCGACCGTAAGTGTTACAGGTATGTAGTTATTTACACGAAATGAAATCATTTCTTTTAACTGTGATAGACATGGCAAATATTGTGTAAACAAACACATACAATTTGCAGAAGAAATTGTCTTCTCTCCTTGCCCCCCCCCCCTCCCCCCCCTCACTCAATTACTTACCTTAGCTATACCATAATAGCAGCACAGTTTTTGCAGCGACCCACCATCTTAGCCCATAACGCTGAACGTATTATGGCTAAAGGGCGCATTCCATATACGCGTATTGCGTAATGCGTAATGCGTTATGCGTTATGCGAATGCCATCATTCCATATACGCGTAATGCGTATTGCGTTATGCGCTATGCGCTATGCAGTGAAGTATATAAAAAGTATATAAAAAGTGTGTGTGACTCTGTGTCTCTGTGTGTGTCTCTATGTGTGTGTCTGTGTCTCCGTGTCTCTGTGTGTGTCTCTGTCTGTGAGACACACACACACAGACACACACACAGACACACCGCTGCATAAACCTAGATGTTTGCACCGTCCCATTTTTCATATTTCTCATGAAGACCGGCTGTCCGTAATTATCAGTCGCCTCCTCCAGCCTTATATCAATGGACAAATGCGACTGATGCTTTTCTGTTCGCACCACCTTGTCCTGACTGTCCATAATTATCAGTTGCCTCCTCCAGCCTTATATCAATGGACAAATGCGACTGATGCTTTTCTGTTCGCACCACCTTGAAGACTGCTTCCTAACAGGTCCGCTGCATAAACCTACATGTTTGCACCGTCCCATTTTTGATATTTCTCATGAAGACCGGCTGTCCGTAATTATCAGTCGCCTCCTCCAGCCTTATATCAATGGACAAATGCGACTGATGCTTTCCAGCCTTGTAGGTTTATGCGGCGGACCTGTTAGGAAGCAGTCTTCATGAGAAATATGAAGAATGGGACGGTCCAAACATGGCTCAGTTTAGCTTGTTTCGAGGGATGTTAGGACCGTCCCAAATATGAAGACTGCTTCCTAACAGGTCCGCCGCATAAACCTACATGAAGACCGGTTGTCCGTAATTATCAGTCGCCTCCTCCAGCCTTATATCAATGGACAAAGGCGACTGAGGACTTTCTATTCGCACCACCTTTACGCATTACGCATTACGCACCGATCGCTACATGGAGCGATCTGGATAATGGATTTTATTCGCATTCGCATACGCATTACGCGTATATGGAATGTAGCTCATAGGTTTCAAGGCGTTTCGATTTTTTGTCGCATTCGCATTCGCATTCGCATTACGCATTACGCGTATATGGAATGCAGCCTTAACACACTAACACACTAACCCCCTTCACAATCTATTAATAGTCCCTATCTAAGTACCCGCTTATCTAACTATTTACAATGTAATGTAAACGGCCCGAAGACCAGTGCCTCAGCGCTGAAAAAATGTATACAGTAAAACCTCTCTAAATCTACTGACCGTGGGACCAACTTTAAGTAGTCCATTTAGGGAGGTGGTCGGTTTGGAGAGCTATAATATCCTTACAATGGTATTGTTGGGACCCAAATAAAGCGATCGATATAGGGGCGTGGTCGATCTGTGGAGGTATAGAGAGGTTGTACTATATTCTGATGAATAAACTGTTTTACCAAAAAAAAGGATAGTTTAGATGTTTAGCAAAGGGCCCCTGCTGTAAAGTTATGGCTAGCTTTACAGTGCGTGGGTGGGGTGCTTTGTCGTACTTATTTGTTCTTTTTTAAGTAGTGTAGCATTCTACCTGATGACGGGATGTCGTGGGATCGATCCCTGACTGAGTCAAACCGAAGACTTACCAGACGGAGAGGTGGTGTTTAAACAAGTGTCTGTTTGTCCACACTCTCCTTTGTCTCCACAATCCTGCAGCAGTGGCAGCTTCACAATTATTGTCTGTCATGGAGCATATTCAGAGATGTTGGTTTAAATAATGATCTTTATTTAGTTTGGAACTTAATGCACAACGCGTCCCCTCACCCCCCCCCCCTTCACTCTCCCTCCCCGCACGTGTAGTTCCTCACCTTTCTCCCCATTCCTCCTAACCTACCCCACCCTACCCCACCCTACCCCCCACCACACCCCCAGCTACCCCACCATACCCCCCTACCCCCACCCTACCCCCCATCTACCCCACCCTACCCCCCTACCCCCCACCATACCCCACCCTACCCTACCCCCCTACCCCCCCCTAACCCCCTACCATACCATAACCCCATCACCATGCCCCCCACCATCCCCACCCTAACCCTCACCCTACCCCCCAGCCTACCCTCACCCTACCCCACGCCACCCCCACCCTACCCTACACCCCACCCTACCCTCACCCTACCCCCCCCCCCCTCTCTCTCCGCCCATTTTTCCCCTCTGTCCCCTCCCACACCCCCCTCTCCCCATCCTCCTATCCCCCACACCCCCTGCTGCACCCCACTCCCACCTCCACTCCCAGTCATATCCCCCACCCGCCACTCCCACCCCCAACTCTCTCCCCATCCATCCTATTCCCCCACCACCACTGACACCCACCCCACCCTCACCTAACCCCTCTCCTCACCCCAACCCGCACTCACCAAGCCCCCCACCTCTCTCCCCATCCATCCTATTCCCCCACCACCACTGCACCCCCACCTCCACCTACCCCTGTCCTCACACCGCACCCGCACTCCCCACCGCCCACATCTATTCCCCATCCATCCTATTCCCCACTGGTCCACTGCACCCACCCTCACCTACACCTCTCCCCACCCACCCCACTCCCTCCCCCACACCTCTCTTTCTCCTCCATTCTTTCGCTCCTCCTTCTTCCTTCCATTCCCCGACCTCCCCCTTACCCCCTACTCCCACCCTCACCTCTCCCCCCCTACCGCCTCCTCCTTCCCTACCCTCCCCACACCAACCCCCCCAACCCCACCCCCACCTGTCTCTCTCCTCATCCCTCCTACCCCCCCATCTCCCCCCCCCAACACTCACCTTCACCCCCAATTCCAGATTGAGGTTGCAAGGACACCGTTTGAACTCGGGAAGGGGGGAGGGTGAGAATCTGTGTGTAGATGGGGGGGGGGGGGGGGGGGGTGATCGGACGGGGGTAGAGAAGGGTGCTGAGTCACGTGTGTGCCGAACACGTGACTAAATGAGTGGGACGGTGATCAAACCCCGGACGCCGGTTCCCGGCGGGTGAGCGGACAATTAGATCTATTATCGCCCTGGTTGGCGGGACAAGCAGCCCTCCTCCATAGTGCCATCTGTGTACAGACAGACCCCTGCTCTGATAACACCCCCCCCCTCCCCCTACCCACCCCCCTCCCCTCCCCACCCCCCTTCCCGCCTCCCCCGACCATCATGTTTAAACCCTACCTACCATTCACTCCGTCTGAAATAGTTCACATAGTTAGCGTTGTCTTTCAACTGTTAGAGTTGCAGGACGCGCCTATTGCGGATCGATATCAAACAAGACAAAGCCGCCACGCACCTGAGTCTAGTCTGATATCGGCACGTGAGAGGTAAGTGTAACCTTAATCCCAGCTTTACACCATTAAAGTGACTATCCCTAATATTGCCGTTTGTGCGAATACTGCCAGGAACTCTGTGTCACCGCGACAGACGCTGAACCTGCTGCTGATTCCCACGTGGACACTTTCAGTTGTTCACAGTTGTTTGTGACCTGCGTAAGGATGTGCATCCATAGACTGTTCCTTTGTGGCCTGTTCCCTTGTTCCGTGTTCGCTTGTGACCTTGTAATGCGTCACACAGACAATGAACCTGTGTTTTGCTTAGTGACAGTTCCCAGAGGTTGAATTTAGACCCAGGGACTGTATGGCCTTGTGCACGGCACCTGTGACATACTGACTGGGAACATAGAGAATTAACATGTTCATGGTCTGTGTAGCATGTCGCAAGGTCAGAAGGTCACAAGCGAACAGGGAACAAGGGAACACACCAGAAGGGAACAGTCTATGGATACACGGCCTAAAGCTAAGATTCCTTATATGCGGTATGCGGCATGCGAATGCGAATAAAAATCGAAAAGCATGTAAATGAATAGTGGTGCTTCCATACGTCTGAATATGCGAATGCGAATGCGGCAAATGGATCGACCCATGCACTGATCGGTGCGGCATGCGAATGTGAATACTGCTGCGTTTGCCATAGAAAACAATACTGTTCCTTCACAAATTTGGAGGAAAAACCCCAAATTTGTTGGGGGTTGGCATATATCTAACACATTCGCATGCCGCATGCGCATACCGTGTATGAGGAATCTTAGCTTAACACTTCCATTGTGAGTTACTGGGGACTAGTGAGGGACTGAAGCAGGATCCCGGCGTGGTTATACACCCGGAAGTAGGGTGGCTGTCCTTCCCAGCCCTATCCTTCACTATAGGCCCTATATTTAAAACTCACTTTGAACCCATAAACGCGTGTTTCCCAATAATCGTACTTAACAGTGTTTATTGTCCTACATTTGTTTCTGCTTTGCATTGCGGTTAAATTGTGTTAGCAAATATCCTACATTAATTAGATCAAATAGCCCTTCCTTGTGTGTGTGTCTGTCTGTGTGTGTGTGTATGTGTGTGTGTGTGTGTCTGTCTGTGTGTCTGTGTGTAACAATGTGTAGTGCTACACTGAGCTTTCACTCCACCCTTGTACGGCAATAGACCTGACTGGTGACTGGGAAGGCACCAGTGTAAGCAACTCGCAACTGACGTATTCATAACGCGGGAACAGGCTCCGGTGGCGCCACCTGGCGGGACGCTGAAGTACTGGACACTCACACATTCCTGAGACCGAGGTCAGTCTGCACAGCTCCTCAACCCCAAATGTTCACCCACCCACCCACCTAAATTTAAACATGCCGTCTCATTCTCGGTGTGGACATCTGACGTTGCACACTTAGCTGTGCCTACGTCCGCTTTCCTTCTATCCGCCAGCAACTTGGAATGAAACTGGAAGTTTTTTTCAACGAACGATCTCTTGTGTATCCATAGACTTGTGAATGGATTTATACCAGAGTGGGCAAACCGCTGTCAAGTAACTGTCAAGTCGCTGTCAAGTCACTGTCGAGTCACTGACGAGTCACTGTCAAGTCACTGTCAAGTCGCTGTCAAGTAGCATACATCACATATATATATGGGATGGCCGAATGAGTTAGAGCGTGGGATCGTGGGTTCAAACGCTGGTCGAGTCAAACCAATGACTTAAAAAGTTATACTTATCGCTTCCTAGCCAGGCATTCGGCATTATTAGGATAGGACAAGGAGCAGTGGAATGAGGAAGATCAATTGTCTGCAATTGAAATTTCCCCTGCTTAAACAACTAATGTACAACAACAACAAAAAGTCATTGTCAAGTCAGTGTCCAGTCATTGGGCGTCAGCTTATATGGGAGTAGAGCAAAATGGATGGGAATATATTCTCTCTGGCATTTTAGGAAATGTAACCACCTTGCCTTTTTGTATGACAAAGGGAGTCGATTAACTTCCTCATAAAAAAATAAACAGTAGGTCATGTTTAAATAGATTTTAACATGCGTTTGGAATAAATAAATATTGTCGTGGGGGTGATGAAAATGGGAATTACTGTGCCTAGAGCGGGACTCGAACCCACATCTCTTTGCATTCCGGGCCAGTGTGCTAACCATTACACCACCTAGGCTCCCTGATATCAATACACTCCCCACGCCTACCTGTCTATGTGGTTACTTGCCTGAGAGGTCAGTGCAGACCACTACAATATTATTCTTGGGATTATTGATAATGTTGACATTTTTAACATTGTTGGTATTACTGACATTTATAATATTGGTAATGGTGACATTGTTAAGATTAGTAACTCCATTAATAGTATTAATGGGATTAATGCCATTATCATTGGTAATGTCTGTGTGTTCCTTGTTATTATTATTACACTGTGGCCTGAATTTCGACGGAGATACTTGGTACGCTATGACAGCTGTGCTCAAAGTTGCACAGTCTGATGGTTTTCACTTGTTGTAATTTTTCTGAGATAAATATATTAAATTGATTGTTATAATCTACCTTACTTTAGTTTGAGATAACGTGCATTTAAATGGCCAACCTTTGTACAAACATGTCAAATTAGTGTTGGCAAGCACGCCAAAACTCTGACACCATAGGCTTCAGCATAACAGGTTCTATTGAATTGACTCAATATTCCCTTCTTTGTTGCAACAAATGCTTAATAAGTGCATCAGTATGTGCATTAGATATGTAGAATAAAATCTAAAGTAATGTAAAGCTTGTTTTATTTAACGACGCCTCTAGAGCATATTGATTTTTATCATCGGCTATTGGATGTCAAACATATGGTCATTCTGACATATTTCTATGGAGGAAACCTTCTGCCGCCACATAGGCTACTCTTTCCGATAAGCAGCAAGGAGTCTTTTATATGCACTTTCCCACAGACAGGGCAGCATGTACCACAGCCTTTGATGAACCAGTTTGATGAACGTTTAGGTTTTGAAAATTTGATGCTCCATCGGACTATGCAGCTTTAAACGAAATGAGTTGTATTGTCTTCTCTGACGCCCCAGCACAACACATTCATTATTTAAACCTCATCCTGATCAAAAAGATATTTGATTAGAGATATTGCTTTGAAATGGCCGCCCGCCCCGAGTTCAGCCTATTACTGCCCGCCACTTATTAATAAAAGCCTGTAACCGGATATCTATGGTGACCACTGGCGGCCCCTGGTGGCCAACCCGCGCAACAAAGCCCCGCGCCGCGCCGCGCCTGCGATGTAAGCCGCGCGCTGATTGGCTGCCGGGTGGAAAGCACGCGCTGATTGGCTGGCGGAGACAATGGGACGCTGGTGGGCTGTGCGGGTGGGCGGGGTGGCGGGAACCAACTCGCAGTGTCGTCTGCCAGTGCGAGCCGGCTACAGGTGTCGTCTGCTCTGCCTGTGAAGTTCCCGCCCAGAGATTAGGCGGCCCACACACTTCCTGTCGGATTAGCCGCGGCCATAAGACGCGACTAGTAACTGACATGTCGGAACAATGCCTGTCTGCAGGACAGAACCAGTGACAGTGTCAGTGCGAGGCTGGTATACAGGATACAGGATATAGAGACTGGTTACCCGGCGTGTTCAACTCCAGCTGTGAGCCTGGTGTACAGGATACATACAAGGACTGCCATTACCTGGGTTTAACTCCAGCGTTGTGGATTCGTCAGATTCCCAGCCCTGATGGAGGACGCTGGTTGGGTGTGTGTGGGACTGTTGACAAGACTGCGCCAGTAACAATTGGCTCCGTGGGGGAGAGTGGGGCCGGACCAATCCCACGTTTGTCTGTACTACTTACAGAGACGACGTTCTGAGTACACCCACAAAGTTCTTTGTTGGAGTGTCATATCAGGACGGGTACCGACTTGTGACAGTGCGCATTCATGGCGACTTTATAGTGCTGCCCCACTAGGAGACTAGGCCGCCATCACCATGACCTGATATCCCACTCAGCCACATTATCCTGACACTGAACTGACCAGTCCTTGCCATATCCTATTAATGCGGAGCACGAGGTTAGGTAGCGACAAGTCTCAATTTTGTAAGTCATTGGTTTGACTCGATTGGGATTCAGATCTTCCGCACGGGAAGTCTGTGCTCTACCGATTCGACTACCGCGTCGGTCACTCACAAAGTGGTGGCTTCTCTCAAAACATTATCGCACATCAACGATTTGAATTGTGAAGTATGCAAATGGACTTCGCATCAGGATGTGAATAGTTATTTTGGGGTTTTCACCCCAGAGGGATTAGGCTTTGTATACAATAGGATCTGTATGTGAATGACTACGGACACCTGTGTAATGTGTATTGGATTTGCATATTGGTTTAGTATATGGGAGTATCTGTATGTCTTCGGTATAATAATTCAAACTCGGAGGGGAAATGGTACATTAGAAAAACAGTGATTGACTGTATTGAATGTTCAGCAATACCCATTTATGAAAGGACCACACTCTCCTGTTTGTGGGGATCTACGTCTTGTTTTGTCACAAGAATCCAAACTAGAGAGACAACAAAAAGACATCGCTAGAGAAGACTTCTGATGGACGATGGTCAACAATATACGAAGGAAACATTTTCTGTGGTTTCTTCGTAAACTAAACACCGATGAACACACTCAAGTTGTCTGGGGTTTGCCATCCAATCACATCAAAATAAGATTCGATAATAACGTTGCCGCGTTCCACATTCTGTGTTGCCGGAGATGAACGTGCCACAGCTCGCAGACGACATTTAACACCTCCCTGCACACACGCCGCTAATTGATCGCCTTATTTTCCCGCCCTTTTTCATTCCACGCCCGAGTTACCAGACTCGCCGCTGAAGCCAGACGACAATTTCCCGCGTCATTGTCTGTCTGTGATTGAACATTTGGCGGGAAATTAGCAAATTATGGGCTATAATTGCAGCAAAAAAATAAAGTGTGTGGGATTTGTGGTCCGAATTAAAGACTGTGTGAATTGAGTTAACGGGGTTTGATTGTATCTCGGGTTTAAGTTGCATTTGATGGAGGTATTATGTAATGTGATTGTCTCATTTTGGGACGGTGTAATTTGACAGGAGACTATCAGTCACTTTGGGGAAGGATGGTTGTTGGAATTTTACATCCTGTCATCTAAGCTCACATCAAAATGGGTACCGACTTGTGACAGTGCACCCTCATGGTGACTTTATAGTGCTGCCCTTTTGGGAAATCCGGCACCATGACCCAATATCCCATTCAGTCACATTATCCTGTCACTGAACTAACCAGTCTTTGCCCTATCATATTAATGATGAGCGCCAGGCTAGGAAGTGACAAATATCAATTTTATAAGTCATTGTTTTGACTCGACCGGGAAGCAAACTCCCCTCTCCTGCACGCGAGGCCTGCGCTCTACCGATTCGGCCACCGCGCCCGGTCATTTGAAGAAGGAGACCATCTGGATGGACTTTATCAGAAACATTTATGTTGACCCCACATCAAACTCCCAGAAAGACGAGGAAATTCCACACATTCCTGTCATCTGTGTTTAGGAAATGCCACTTGTTGATAAAACAGAACATAACCAGATGACATTTCAGTCAAATGTTAATAATCCGACGACATTTTGAAGCAAAAGCGCCCAAATTACATCACATGTTGGTGACTCACCGTAGTGACGCCTACCGGGAGTGACTGCAGTTAAAGTCTCGCCCCACCACGTGACCTGTGACGAGAAGTTGGTGCCAGACGCTATCGGGCAGCACGTTATATCCATTAGGCGGCAACAGACGGTCATTTTCCCGCCAAATTGACCTAAAGCAGACCATCGCACGACCCAACTTCCTCACCCACACCAATTCCTCCAGTCATTATCGTTCCCACAACTAGTAACTAGCTACCCCGTTTCTCTGTCTCTCCTTCTATATATACATTTATATATTGAGGCACACAATGCACACCAGCGGGCGCAATTTAACTGACAGCAGACGACATTCGGCGGGACCCGTCTTTATCGCCTCCAGGTGGGCATTTATGGCGGGAAGCACAAATTGATTATTGATACGCGACTTGCAGCAGTCCAGTTAAGCGACCACTGCTGAGGGTGTGTGGATCGATCAGCGAATTGATCGACAAGTCAACGAGAACACGCCCACTCCGCCCACCTCGCCCCCTACCCCACCCACCTCGCCCCACTCCGCCCCTCTTCACCCTACTCCTCCCACCTCGCCCCCTACCCCACCCACCTCGGATAACCACACAAACACACAACCAACCACACATAGCCATATACACAAACAAACCCACATAACCACACACATAACCACACAAACAAACACACATAGCCACACAAACAAACACACATAACCACACACAAACACACATAACCACACACACAAACACACATAACCACACAAACAAACACACATAATCACACAAACAAACACACATAGCCACACACAAACACATAACCACACAAACAAACACACATAACCACACAAACAAACACACATAACCACACACAAACACGCATAACCACACACAAACACACATAACCACACACACAACCACACAAACAAACACATAACCACGCACAAACACACAACTACAAACAAACACTCACAACTATATACAAACACACACTACCACACACACAACTACACACGCAAACACCCAAGCACACACAAACACACATAAACATACACACAGACACACACTAGCACATCTCTTGGTTGTCCATCGGTGGCGACGACGACAGCAACTCATCATTTCTTGTGAACTCGTCGATGACTGGTGAGTCCAATTTGTGCTCGGAATGTGTGGTGGCACATTGGACATGCGTGTGTAGCTGCTGTCCGAGAATCTGGTAGATGAAGGAGACAATCTTTTCTCTGCTGACGTTTCATACATAAACACACACACAAACACACATATTCACACACATAAACGCACATAAGCATACACACAAACACACACTTCCAGTACCACATACTACCAAGCACACAACCACGTACATAAACCCACACACAACCACGCACACTCCGCCAAACACGCCACACGCACACCACACACACCACACACACCACACACACCACACACACCACACACACCACACACACCACACACACCACACACACACACAAAGCCCTCCGGTCCCTGCTGGCCTCTACCTGCGGGCCTAATGAGGTGTGGGATCAGGTCACACTTAGGGACCCCCCCGATCCCCACCCCCCTCCTGAGGAGCTGGTCGAGCCTGGGCAGCACACGTTACTTCTGTCTCCTAACTGAGGATATCCCTGCCCGACTGGCACTACTGGCAGTCTACACAGCGCAGGGCACGGGGCAGTGACCCCAGATTAACATGACCTGATTGGAGCAGTGCACACAGGGAAATGACCCTAGATTAACAGCACCTGATTGAATTAGTATACACAGGCCAATGACACTAGATTAACAGGACCTGGTTGGATTCGTACACACAGGGCAATGACCATAGATTCACGGACCTAATTGGATCAGTACACACAGGGCAGTGACCCCAGATTGACAGGACCTGATTGGATCAGTACACACAGGGCAGTGACCCCAGATTGACAGGACCTGATTGGATCAGTACACACAGGGCAGTGACCCCAGATTGACAGGACCTGATTGGATCAGTACACACAGGGCAGTGACCCTAGGTTGATAGGACCTGATTGGATCAGTACACACAGGGCAGTGACCCTAGGTTGACATGACCTGATTGGATCAGTACACACAGGGCAGTGACCCTAGATTAACAGGACCTGATTGAATTAGTATACACAGGCCAATGACACTAGATTAACAGGACCTGGTTGGATTCGTACACACAGGGCAATGACCATAGATTCACGGACCTAATTGGATCAGTACACACAGGGAAATGACCCTAGATTGACAGGACCTGATTGGATCAGTACACACAGGGCAATGACCCTAGATTCACAGGACTTGATTGAATCAGTACACACAGGGCAGTGACCCTAGATTCACAGGACCTGATTGGATCAGTACACACAGGGCAGTGACCCTAGGTTGATAGGACCTGATTGGATTCGTACACACAGGGAAATGACCCTAGATTGACAGGACTTGATTGAATCAGTACACACAGGGCAATGACCCTAGATTCACAGGACCTGATTGGATCAGTACACACAGGGCAGTGACCCTATATTCACAGGACCTGATTGGATCAGTACACACAGGGCAGTGACCCTATATTGACAGGACCAGATTGGATCAGTACACACAGGGCAGTGACCCTATATTCACAGGACCTGATTGGATCAGTACACACAGGGCAGTGACCCTAGGTTGATAGGACCTGATTGGATTCGTACACACAGGGAAATGACCCTAGATTGACAGGACTTGATTGAATCAGTACACACAGGGCAATGACCCTAGATTCACAGGAACTGATTGGATCAGTACACACAGGGCAGTGACCCTATATTCACAGGACCTGATTGGATCAGTACACACAGGGCAGTGACCCTATATTGACAGGACCAGATTGGATCAGTACACACAGGGCAGTGACCCTATATTGACAGGACCAGATTGGATCAGTACACACAGGGCAGTGACCCTATATTCACAGGACCTGATTGGATCAGTACACACAGGGCAGTGACCCTATATTCACAGGACCAGATTGGATCAGTACACACTGGGAAATGACCCTAGATTAACACGACCTGATTGGTTCATTAAGACTGCGCCACTATCGGGTGATCTCGAAGCTACTCGTGAGACATACCCTGAACGCGTTATGCTAAATTGAAGACTGGCCGCTGACATTTATTTGACCTTGCACAGTGTGACCTTGGAGTTGTGACCTTTTGACCTTTGAGCGCTGACAATAATGTTCGACATGCCGAACTCTACGCCATCGACTCCTTCTCCCATCGCCCTCTGGGACCCGGAGCGGGTGTTCTCCTTGTTGGTGAGTGCTTTAACCAATCTGTGTGATTAAACTTATAGTTTGTTCTTCTTTGTAAACAAAACACCAAAAAAAACACTGAAATGTTAATTTCTTTTTAATTGTTTTATTTGCCTATCACAATCAATTACACTAACTTTTTGTCATTGCTGATCAACTGTGGTCCAATTTTTATGATTTACAAGGTATGGTAGAACTACACTAATTAGCGCTATACATGTGAAACCCAGCTGATAGTCCTCAGCACTGTAGTAAAAGAACGTGGATTTCTCCCATCGATATTTTTTCGTGGAAGCTATAAACAAAGATATTAAAGATGGTGGCCGTGGTAGTTGTGGGAAACCAAAAATCGGTGGGAAAGGTTTCTAGCAATGGGGGGGATCTCTTTGGCAGGACTGGGTAAATAAGTGTTTTGAAGGTCATTAGGTGCAAGTCTGCCCACATTCTGCCCGACCTAAGCACTGTGTGTAACCATTGGGACACTAGTGACACAGTGTAATCACTGGGAGAGAAACTCGATGACTGAATCGGTAGAGCACAGGAGATCGGGAATTTGATTCCCAGTCGAGTCAAACCAATGACTTACAAAATTGATACTTCTCGCTTCCTAGCTTGACACTCGGCATTAAGAGGATAGGGCAAGGACTGGTTTGCTCAGTGTCAGGATAATGTGACTGAGTGGGATATCAGGATTTCATGAGGCTGCCAGACTGATTTCCCAGTGGGGCAGCACAATAAAGTCACCATGAGTGTGCATTGTCACAAGATGGTACCCGTCCTGATATGACCTTAGGTGTTGCCAGGACGTAAAATTCCAACAAGCAACCAACTAACTGGGAGAGAATCACAGATGAGTGTGGATTGGTGTGATTGCTGAACCCCTGGGGAACCTCCACACTCCAACACCTGTCACAGACTTACTACACCTGATTCTTCTTCTTCTTTAATTTGTTGTTGTAAAATATGTTTATTCATTTCTTTTTTAATTATGAAAAAAAACACTTTTTTTTTACAGCGCTGAGCCTCTGTTTTTGCCGACAAACATTATTATATTGCTCTGATGAGTGGGTTTTGATGTTTTTGTTTGTTTTTTGTTCAAGTGTTTTTATTCCTCTGAATAACATGTTGTCAGTGCTAATGCACTGGTCTTCCAGCCCTAATGATAATTGCCATAACACAGTAAACACGTCTACAACGATAAAAATAGACAATTACTAGACAATAAGCAAAGCATCGATATGAATGACAGGTAAAGAACAAGTGTAAAGGCCCTGTCACATTACGACGTTTCTTCCGGCGTGCCGCCAACATGCAAAATATTATCAACGCGTCGAGAAACGTCCAACCTTTCGGCGTTTCGGGGGGTAGTTTGACGGGCCGCAGCGTGTTAGTAGCGTGCTAATAGCGTGTTATTAGCGTGTGCCGTCAACGGGTCTCGACGTGGCGGCTGGGAAAAACCCAAACAAAGGGTCAAAACACGCCAGCAACACGCCAAGAAGCGCCGGCAACACGTCCACACCCACCATCAACACGTCCACACTGGCCAACAACACGTCAACACGTGCCAGCAAGCCGTCCACACCCGCCATCAACATGTCCATACGCGCCAACAACACATCAACATGTGCCAGCAACCCGTCCACACCCGCCATCAACACGTCCACACGCGCCACCAACACGTCCAACATGTCGCGAAACGCCGTTGATCAACGTGGTTCGAGCGGGCCGGCAACGCGCTGGTAACGTGTGTCGACGTCCTGCAAACGCACCCATAACGCGCGATCCAACACATTGGCGTGCGTCGGCGCGCGTCGAAAGTTTTGTGCATGCACAAAACCTCGACGCGGCCCGATGCGCGCCAACGTGTGTGTCCAAACGTTGCTGGCACTCAACGTGTACCGACGTGTACCAACGCGCCGCTAACGCGTTCGTAATGCCCCGTTAACGCGTCCCGACGCGTCCCGACGTTTCGCCCAAAAAGTCAGCACGTCGGCACGCGTCGGAGCGCGTTCGTGAGAAACGTGGTAATGTGACAGGGCCTTTAGAGAGAAAAGAAACCTATGAGGCGGTACCTATGTTAGACTAGTATGGTAAGCATTAGTAGGAGGGGGCATAACTGATTATCTTTCTAGTGATGACATACTCGTTGAAAGGGTGATGGTGGGATGTGTGTGTGTTTGTGTGTTTGTGTGTGTGTGTGTCACAGGACCTCATCGGTGTTCAACGCTACCCCCTAGCTTGCACCAGTGTGCTAGACGTCCATTTTTAGATGATTGGCTGAAATTGGACAGGTAAGTAATGATTATTGAGGTAGCAGTTGATGAATGTTTTGTTTTTTAGGTTGTTTCACTACAGTCTTTGTGTGATGCCCGGGCACTAGGCGCGGTGGGCGAATCAGTAGAGCGCAGGCCTCGCGTACGGGGGATCGGGATTTCGGTTCTCGGTCGAGTCAAACCAATGACTTATCAAAATGATAATTCTCGCTTCCTAGCCTGGCACTCAGCATTAATAGGATAGGGTAGGACTGGTTAGCTCAGTGTCAGGATAATGTGACTGAGTGGGATATCAGGTCATGGTGCTGGCGGCCTGGTCTCCCAGTATTTGTTGTGTTTGTACAATTTAGGGCTGCCACATTTTGCTTTGTTTGTGCTATTGTATTTGGGGGCAGATGGGAGGGCCAAGATATGCATTGTTAATTAATTTACCGGCTAGGGTGGCCGAATCAGTAAGAGTGCTTGCTTCCGGTGTGAACACAGCTGTGAGGTTGCGAGGTTTAAAGGCCCTGTCACACTACGACGTAATGATGTCGGCATAGGGAGAACGTGAAGAACGTTGAACTTCTCGGCGTAGTATGCAAATTTGGGCACAAGTTGAACGTGGATGCAGCGTAGTGGACGAGATCGTAACGTTGGTAAAGCGTAGTGATACCGTCATTCAACGAGAGAGGACAACTTCATTACGTTCACGGAACGTTATGAACGTTATTCCATCGCCAGAACTACGTTACCTGATGGCGAAACGTTGAACGTACGTTCTCCTGACGTTATCCTGACGTTATCCTGACATTATCCTAATGCTGTGTGGATGGTTCCACCGGGTTGAATGTGGGTCAACGTAGTGCAACGTAGTGCAACGTAGTTGAACGTAGTGACTAACATTTTAATAACATCCGTTTAACGTCATTGACGTTCACTGAACGTGAACAGAACGTATGGCGAACGTAAACCCTTACGTTCAAGCTACGTCGAAAGTTTTGAACATGTCCAAAACCTTGATGTAACTCGACGTACCACGACGTAATGTGACGTAACTCAACGTCATTCTGACGTAATCATGACGTAACCCAACGTAATGACGAAAAATGACCACGTTAGGCTCAAGTTGGCTCGTGACGTGGTAGTGTGACAGGGGTATAACATTGCTGGTCTTTGTGGCAGGGATAATGTATCAGTTTTACGGGCTGTGCATAACTCTTAGAAGTTTCTCCCTTTGCCCCTCTCAGATGAAGGGTGTTTGTGGTCCCTCCCGGGGCGACCGAAGGTTGCAAAAAAGAAAGTTTGTTTTATTTAACGACGTCTCTAGAGCGCATTGATTTTCATCATCGGCTATTGGACATCAAGCATATGGTCATTCTGACATAATTCTTTAGAGGAAACCCACTGCCGCCACATAGGCTACTCTTTCCGATAAGCAGCAAGGGGTATTTTAGTTTTATATGCACTTTTCCACATACAGGACAACACATACCACAGCCTTTGATGAACCAGTTGTGGACCACTGCTTGGAATGGAAAATAGCCCAAATAGCAAATGGGTCCATTGAGCAAGATCGATCGCATGACCTACACCTTCACAGGTGGACACTCTACCGCCTGAGCTACATCCCGCTCCTCTGAAGGTTGCAAAGGCTGCAACACTGGGATAGGCACTCCCGGTGGAGCCCTCTTTAGGTGGGATGTTGTTTTGCCGCTGTAATGAGCTTACTATTACCCCACTGGGATATAGATACAGTGCCACCAGCACCATGACCCGATAACCCATTCAGTCACATTATCCTGATACTGTGCTAACCAGACCTTGCCCTAGCCTAGTTATGCAAAGCATCAGGCTAGATACTATAGCGACAAGTATAAATTTAGTAAGTCGTTGGTTTGACTCGGCTGGGATTCCAACTGCTGACCTTCCACACGGGAAGCCTGCGTTCTACTGATTCGGCCACCGCGTCCGGTAACTGCCGGTATGCGCAGGCAGGTGGCGCTAGTTTGTAGCAGGTAAACGCGCTGTTTCCTGATCAATATGTCTGAAAGCGCAGCTACTAACAGCCACACAGCTGCCATGTAGAATAAGAACATAACAAATATTTGTTATCAAGTGTTTTGAATTCCTATGAATAATTTACCCTGTTATAATTATTTTTGATGTTTTCATTTCAAATAGCTCCAAAGTTAGCTATTTGTCATCAAACTTACTTCAGACTAATGAAGCGTAGTGTAAAGTCGTCGTCTGGCAGCTTTAGTTGTGTAGGCAGGCAATGTGAAATCAATACAGGCAAGGAGAGAAAGGAAGAGTATAAAGAGTGAAAGTAGAGTGAGAGCTTGCACCCTCAGGTTTATTATTATATAGCGGTACATGGATCTGACATGGCATACCACCTGACCATGCTCTCCAATCAACCACAAGCATTTCTAGGTCCACCAATGAACAATAAGCATTCTTGTGTCACCATGGCTACTGTGATCTACCCGCCACTACCATGCCTTGTGGCTGCTTGGCCTGCACCTGCCCTGTTGTGTGTGTGTGTGTGTGTGTGTGGTGATCTGTGACTAACAGTTGGTGGGGGGGGAGGGGGAGGGGGTAGTGAGTGGAGCTCCTGAGCTCCTGAGCTCCTTACACACTAACAATAGTGCCCCTCTCACACTATCTATCTAATACACAATGACTATTGACTACAAGTAAAGAGTCACCAGCAACTACATAAATACATTCATGCACATGGCCCTATACATCATTTACATTAATAGACCATTTGTACTCCTTTATATACCATTTCACATTCCCCACCAATGCCTTTTATCGGAATATTTTACAGTAGGTTACAATGATCTTGGGTGTTTGTCATCAAAGTTACTTCAGACTAATGAAGCGTAGGTTACAATGATCTTAGCTATTTGTCATCAAAGTTACTTCAGACTAATGAAGAGTAGGTTATAATGATCTTAGCTGTTTGTCATCAAAGTTACTTCAGACTAATGAAATGTAGGTTACAATGATCTTAGCTGTTTGTCATCAAAGTTACTTCATACTAATGAAGCGTAGGTTACAATGGTCTTAGCTGTTTGTCATCAAAGTTACTTCATACTAATGAAGCGTAGGTTACAATGATCTTAGCTATTTGTCATCAAAGTTACTTCAGACTAATGAAGAGTAGGTTATAATGATCTTAGCTGTTTATCATCAAAGTTACTTCAGACTAATGAAATGTAGGTTACAATGATCTTAGCTGTTTGTCATCAAAGTTACTTCATACTAATGAAGCATAGGTTACAATGATCTTAGCTCTTTGTCATCAAAGTTACTTCATACTAATGAAGCATAGGTTACAATGATCTTAGCTGTCTGTCATCAAAATTACTTCATACTAATGAAGCGTAAGGTTACAATGATCTTAGCTGTTTGTCATCAAAATTACTTCATACTAATGAAGCGTAGGTTACAATGATCTTAGCTGTTTGTCATCAAATTTACTTCAGACTAATGAAGCATAGGTTACAATGATCTTAGCTATTTGTCAGCAAAGTTACTTCAGACTAATGAAGCATAGGTTACAATGATCTTAGCTATTTGTCAGCAAAGTTACTTCAGACTAATGAAGCGTAGGTTACAATGATCTTAGCTGTTTGTCATCAAAGGTACTTCAGACTAATGAAGCATAGGTTACAATGATCTTAGCTATTTGTCAGCAAAGTTACTTCAGAGTAATGAAGCATAGGTTACAATGATCTTAGCTATTTGTCAGCAAAGTTACTTCCGACTAATGAAGCGTAGGTTACAATGATCTTAGCTATTTTTCATCAAAGTTACTTCAGACTAATGAAGTGTAGGTTACAATGATCTTAGCTGTTTGTCATCAAAGTTACTTCATACTAATGAAGTGTATGTTACAATGATCTTAGCTGTTTGTCATCAAATTTACTTCAGACTAATGAACCATAGGTTACAATGATCTTAGCTGTTTGTCATCAAAGTTACTTCATACTAATGAAGTGTAGGTTACAATGATCTTAGCTATTTGTCATCAAAATTACTTCAGAATAATGAAGCATAGGTTACAATGATCAACCTGATGTATTTATCTGAAAAATATGGCAAACATTGAAAAGCCATCAGACTGTAACTTTAAACCTCTCTATCCAGATCATTGTCAGATGAATCTGGAGAGATGTCGTTGTTTGGCTGGTCTGAGTGACATGAGATCACAGCCGCTTCATAATTACGTGCAATATAGTGATCCCTCCGGTATCTGTCAATCCTTCATTCAAACGGCTTAATACTCACGGCCTCCACAACATAACTCAGGAGGCTGTTCCTCACATCGCTATACCGCAAGTACCCTGTTGTAGTACAGGTCCACAGACCATTATCCGAGATCCTTGGGGCTAGTTATATTTTGGAATTCAGAATTTCTCGTATTTTAGAATAAAAGTGTTTATCAAATGTTGATACTGCAGTTAAAGGTTGGCCCGAGAAAGATCAGGTAAACACTCCCGAGTGCGGGACCAGACCAATCCAGTATCACAGCTCTCCAGCGTTGAAAACAAGCACCCTAATGGGAGCTTATACGTTATGGGCAGAATAAAAAAACTTGTCACAAAAAACTCCCCCCAAAAAACCCAATGAATATTCACACTAAGTGGGATAAGGAAAGTTTATAAGCGGCATGAATAAAGACTAGAGATATTGTTAACGATTTATTTATATAGTAATATCGCGATAAATTAAATAATGGGATAATTATAGACCAGATATAGTCTAATATAAGGGTGGGTGTAACTTAAGCATATAGAGCTTCAAATAAACCTTTCTCTCCCTTCTTTTTTTTTCGGAATCATTTTTATTCATCTGAATAGTCTTCTTTCACCGATATTTGATTCAAGCACATTAATATCTCTCCAGAGGAATGTATGAAATCCAGACTAGTCATAAATAAAGCCCATAAATAATATTACAATATATATATATATATATATATACTGTGCAGGGGGAGGGGGGGCGTCGGTTTTCGGGACTTTTCCGATTTCAGAATTCCGAATAAGGGAATATGGACCTTTAATAAGCACCAAGCAAACTTGTGAACATATTAAAGCTGCATAGTCCGATGAAAACATCAAATTTCCAAAACCAAAACACTCACCTAGATTTGATTCTACATATCAAACTTAGATACTGCTGCATTTATTAAACATTTGTTGCCACATTGAAGGGAATATTGAGTCAATTTAATAGAACCTCTTACTGCTGAAGCCTATGGCATCAGAATTTGGGCGTGCTTGCCAAAATTAATTTGACAGGTTTGCACTCCACACATCCCAAAAGTTAACAATTTAAAATAAAAGTCACTACAAACTAAAGTAAGATAGATTATGAGAGGGTACAGAAATGCAAATTGATGAAGGACTTCCCTGAGGTGCTATTCACACCAGACATTGTTTTAAAAAAAGCTGGACAAACTCAAAACAGGCAAATCACCTGGACCTGACGGAGTACATCCAAAAGTGCTGAGGGAATTGAGTGTGGCGCTTGCAAAACCACTTGCTATAATTTTCAATAAGTCATTTGAATCTGGTTGCCTACCCAACGAATGAAAAATAGCAAATGTTATCCCAATTTTCAAAAAAGGAACTGGCATTCTCCAGCAAATTATAGGCCAGTAAGTCTTTGTTGTTGAAGATTTATACTGTTGTTGAAGATTTATACTGCCTATCATGGATAAGCCTGAATAGGCTTGTTTTCACCATTAGACAGTTTGTCGATAGAAAGCCCAGCCTACACTTTTACTGACCCAAGGGATTTTTAACCTCCCACACCACATAGACATGATATGAGAGCAACTGGCCTTTGATGTCGCTGTAAGTTATACACAGCGGTGGAAATCCAAATTGGCAGAGATGGGGGCACGGGGAATCGAACCACCGACCTTCAGATTAGATGTCCGACCTAGAAAAAAGTCAGACACTCTAACCACTCCGCCACAGAGAACGCTCACATCTATAGTATGCAAAGTAATGGAAAGTATCATCAGAGAGCACATGCTCAGCCATATGCTAGAGAACAAATTGATGTCGGACCACCAGCATGGGTTTCTACCAAAGAAATCAACAAGTTACACAGCTACTAGAAACTTTGGAAATATGGACCGACGCATTGGATATGGGGGAAATCACTAGCTACTATATACTTAGATTTCATGAAGGCATTCAATACTGTCCCCCACCAGAGGCTAGCTACCAAGTTACAAAACTATGGCATCGAAGGAAATACTCTGAGATGGATCCAAAGTCTTTTTACTGGAAGGAAACAGCAAGTCGTAGTGAATGGTAGTAAATCTTCCTTCAAAGAGGTTCTCAGTGTGATACCGCAAGGGAGCGTCCTGGGCCCTATTCTGTTCGTCATTTTCATCAATGACCTGCCAGAGATTGTATCATGTGGGATAAAACTATTTGCAGATGACGCAAAGATCTACAGAACTGGAAATTCCACGGAAGACTGTGCTGATCTGCAAAAGGACCTGATGGAAATGGAGAACTGGGCCAAGCAGTGGCAGATGAAGTTCCATCCGAATACATGCCAGGTCATGCGAATAGGGAGACACCACCCAGACTATACATATGTTATGCATGATAATTCTACTGGCCAGCCACTAAATCTCGAAGAGAGTAAGGTAGAGAAAGATTTAGGAGTATTTGTAGACAATAGGCTAAGTTTCTCCCAGCACATACAACAAACCGTATCCAAAGCTAATAAGATTGTGGGAATGATTCGCAGAACGTTCAAATACTTGGACGAAAAGATGCTGATCCCTTAGTACAGGAGCCAAATACGGCCAATACTAGAGTATGGAGTCACTATGGCACCCAACGTTGAAGAAGGATATTAAATCCATTGAAGCTGTTCAGAGAAGGTTAACTAAGCTAGTGCCACATCTGAAGGACCTTAGTTATCCAGACAGACTCAGGAGACTCAAGTTGCCAAGTCTCACGTACAGAAGATTTCGTGGGGACACGATCAACATGTGGAAGTTCCTGAATGTTGAGTATAATGTGGATGAGGCCTTGCTATTCAGACGCATACAGGGAAGCAGTACCAGAGGTCACTCCAACAAGCTTTTCAAGCCAAGGTACAACAGCTCACTCAGAGGGGCCTTCTTTTCACAGCGAGTGATAAACATGTGGAATGAGCTACCGGAAGAAGCGGTGGAAGCAGCTACTATAAATCAGTTCAAGAATGCACTGGACAGGGCCCGGGCCAGAGAAACATTCCTGTACGATTTCGAGGCTGCATACCACTATAGCTGAGAGCTACAAGCTTTGAATAGGCTACCACAAGCCTGCATCAAAGAAGAGGATAATAATAAAATAATAATAATAATGACAATCATTTTAATATATTTATCTCAGAAAAATTACATAAACTGAAAATAATCGGACTATATAACTTTAAGTACGACGCAAACTTGTGTGCATATTAACCCTTGTTCTTCAGTCGCAGAAGGCTTGTTTGAAGAGCAACTCTCAGACTCCTAATGACTTCCGTACGTGACAAAAAACGGACAAGTCTCATGAATAATGATGGCCGACCCGTCACTGCGTCCACCAACAAGCTGCTGGGAGTTCCTTCTCCTTTAAATAACACCGGACGCCGTGGCCGAATCGGTAAAGCGCACGCCTCCCGTGCGCAAGGTCGGGAGTTCAATTCCCAGTCGAGTAAAACTAATGACTTACAAATTTGATACTTCTCGCTTCCTAGTCAGGCGTTCGGCATTGTTAGGATAGGGCAAGGATTGGTTGGCTCGGTATCAGGATAATGCAACTGAGTGGGATATTGCCCTGGTGGCCTGGTCTCCCAATGGGGCAGCACTATAAAGTCACCATATTTGTGCACTGTTACAAGTCAGTACCCATCCTGATATGACCTTAGATGTTGCCAGGACGTAAAGCTCCAACAAACAACCAGCCAACCTTTAAATAGCGCCGACCGAAAAGATTACCAAAGTGCAGACACTCTGGGCCCGTATGCATGAATCGGAGTTAGGGCTCTAACCGCGGCTAGGGTAGCCCCACCCGGCTAAAGTTGGAAAATCCGCATGCATGAGCCAGTGCCAGCGCTAACCGCCAACCATAGCCTAGGCTAAAGCCGTGTTTACACGGGGAAGTTAATTCGCTTCATATAAATCGCCTTGCCTAGTTCGCCTCACATTCGCCGTGTAAACGCGACTCTGAGGCGGATTAGGGCTGATTCGCTTCATATGATTCACTTTTTGTAATCCACTTTGCTAGGTGGTTTATATGAAGCGATTTCAGCTGGTTCCCGGGCGGCGGTACTATAAAATAGTAGTGCGTGCCGGAAACAGGGGGAGCAGTAACTAATCGCTGGTACCTGGCAGTGTTAGGGCCCGATTAGGCCGAAATCTATTGAATGTGATCATATTTAACAGAATTACATACTCAAATAATGAAATTTAATTAAATTAACCCTAAATTAAAAGCGATATTAACGTAGCAGCTGCATAGGCGTCGAATCGCCGAGTGTAAAGTAAACAAATAGCAGTGCTCGCCGGCTACAGGCAGAACTAAGGCTGCTTGTTGCCGGCGCCAAAACACTTTCAAACTCGCTTCGTGTAAACGCGCCGCTACTTCGCTTCATATGAATCGCTTTGTCTAATTCGCTTCACAATTTCCCGTGTAAACACGGCTATAGTTACACTGACTTCAAGTCAGGTTTAACTGCTAGCCGTGCCGGTTAGTGTGCCGTGTGAGGCTCTCAATCTATTCAATGCTGTCATATTTAACAGAATTACACACGCAATAAGTGAAATTTTATCAATTTAACCCTAAATGCGAAGCGATATTAACGCTGCTGCCGCAGCAGCGGCGATATTAATATTTTCGAATCGACGAATGTAAAGTAAACAAACCGCCGCCGCCGCAGCGACGTCGATATCCATACTGTCCAACGTCAAATAAACATGGTCGCCGCCGAATCGGCGGCAATATATTACTCCCAAATCTATTCAATGCTGTCATATTTAACAGAATTACATACGCAATAAGTGAAATCTTATCAATTTAACCCTAAATTCGAACCGATATTAACGCCGCCGCCGTATTGGCGGCCTTATTCATATTGTCAAATTGAGGGAATTCCCCAAATCTATAAATAATTTCACGGTTAGCTATCCGTCCCGGCTTGGACATTTATGCAGCCCGCTTGTCCTAATTAACCAAGGCCCTCCTAGCCGCAGATAGCTAGCTATCCCTAAGCTAGCTCCTAGCTTCGGCTAAGCCTAACTCCGATTCATGCATACGGGCCCTGAAGGTTTGTGGTTGGTTGTTTTTTTATAGTTTTATGTCCTGGCAACATGTAAGGTCATATCACATTATCAGGATGGGTACCAACTTGTGAAAGTGCGCACTTCATAGTGCTGCCCCACTGGGAGACCAGGCTGCCAGCATCATGACCTGATATCCTACTCAGTCACATTATCCTGACACTGAGCTAACCAGTCCTTGCCCTATCCTAATAATGCAAAGTGCCTGGCTAGGAAAGGACAAGTATCAATTTAGTAGGTCATTGGTTTGAGTCGACCGGGAATCAAACTCCTGATCTCCCACATGGGAGGCCTGTGCTCTATCGATTCAGCCATCACGTCCGGTTTCTCTCCTGGTGATTACACTGTGTCACTAGTTCCCCAATGGTTACACACAGTGCTTAGGTCGGGCAGAATGTGGGCAGACCTACCAAAACGCAGAGTATGAAAGATCTCCGCGATTCCGCGGATTTCCAGGATTGTTCAATCCCGCGGCACCATCAGCGTATACTAATATGTGGTACAGACTCTGCAGCACTATCACATACTACTAATAAATGCTTCAAGCACCGCAGCACTATCAGCGTACACTACTAATACATGCTTCAAACGGCGCAGCACTTACAAGTGTATACCAATATATATGAAACCCGACTTCCGGGAATTTTCCTCGATTCCCTGACAATGCTAAATCTATGGGAAAATATCAGCATTTCCGCTTTTTTCCCCGGAGACCACTTTATCCCTGAAAACCGAAGACGGACGCTCAACTCATCCGGCCCTCCCGTCTGGTGTGTGGTGGGGGGGGGGGGGGGGGCAGGGGTGAGAGTGCTGCCTTGGGCACGTACCGTTAATTTTAACGATTAAGGTGGTGCTGCCCGCCTTGGTCTGACATTTTGAGCCGCTTACTTGGGTGTGTTTTTTTTTAATGATATTGGTGTCGGTCAGAACCGTTTCAACGATGTAGTCTTTCACAAAACACGCCGTTTGTTAATCTGTGTATGTGTACGTGTATGTATGTGTACGTGTAATGTATGTGTACGTGTAATGTATGTGTAAGTAACCAGTGGTCCACAACCGGTTCATCAAAGGCTGTGGTATGTGCTGTCCTGTCTGTGGGAAAGTGCATATAAAAAAAGACCCATTGCTACTTATCGGAAAGAGTAGCCTATGTAGCAGCAGCGAATTTCCTCCAAAGAAATATGTCAGAATGACCATATGATGGCGTCCAATAGCCGATGATAAAAATCAATGTGCTCTAGAGGCGTTGTTAAATAAAACAAGCTTGTGTAAGTGTATGTATAAATGTCAGTGTTTTGTGTGTCTGCCTGTGTAGATGTGTGTTTGTGTGTCTAAGAGTAAGAGTATGTGTATGTATGTGTGTATGTATGTATGTATGTATGTATACATGTGTATATGCCTGTGTGAATGTATGTATGTATGTATGTATGTATGTATGTATGTATACTATAAATGCATGCATGCATGCATGCATGTATACACGTGAAGTGGGCAAGACTGTAATCAAGCTGTGGCCAGTGCGGGCTTGGGTCGAACAACCCGCATATGGAAATGCGGGCTGCTCGCCAAGACGAACCCGCATTGGCCATCAAATGCGGGGAAGGGTTCGGTGCCGTAACTCGTTGTGCTAAGGGACGTGCCACGACGTATCGCGCTACTCTCCTAGCAACGTAGAAGGTTTGAGCCGTTGGGTCCGGACCCTTCAGACGTGTCTCGTTAACGCTGTGATGTTTTAGACGATATTTAGGCTTTAATTGTGGTAAATCAAAATAATGTTAACTCTAAAAGATGGGCGGGGAAGTATCTATTCATACATGCGATGTTGCTGAAATTAGATTGTATTGGTAGGAACAGAAATAAAGTCGGGAGTTCTTAAAAAGTGATTCAAACGTTCCTTGCATCCCTTGCTCCTTATGAACAGGTCCCTTATTATATTAACCGCTATGGTCAACTCTAGAACAATGATTCATTATTATCTCTAGTGCCAAGGGCCTTCTGCCCAGCTGCGGGAGTAACAAGGACCTCCTCCTCCGTAGGACTAATAACCACCTTCTTAACTTAAACATGAATAACAAGTAGTAATATCTCAGGTGCTTATAAATGACAGCGGCGGCGGAGTACACTGGCTGCTTTATTTCCGAATAATATCAATTAATATACATCGAATGCGGGAGGGGTAGAGCCCATACATATGTAGCACTCAGGCTGTCAGCCCTTAGCCCGGAATTCATCCAACAAAGGCAGTCAACCGGCGGAGGGACGGAGAGGCGGCGGCGGCCCGTGGCAGGCCCAGGAATAATATGGAAATCAAACAAACCCGAACGGTTAAGCATGTATGTGTTTATGTTTCTTATCTGAGTGTATATATACTTGCGGATTTAAGCAGATACAGGGCATGGTGGCACAATAGTCACTAATGTCTTGGTCCTAATTTCTACCTAAGTAAACTACTGATATTACCTTAGATGTTGCTAGGGCGTAAAACAACAACAACAACAAATATATGACGTTCAGCACGAATACGTAAGATCGAGAAAATGGCAGCATCAGAGGTTTCTGAAACATATTTTATATTAGGAAGCTGACACGACGTACGGCAACCACCAACCAATCAATCAATCAATCAATCGAGAAGCTGTGTAATGGGCGGGGTGAGTTGTAATGGGCACGCCTTTTGTTAATGCAATTAATTGTCACTGTGATTACCGAACAGACATGTTTAATACTATTAGACGTATCTGTTATTACAGTATTAGATACTCGTATGGTTTTGACGATTATCAGCTGGAGAGACCTGGCGATGGGGACAGGGAGAGAGGGTGTGTGGTGACAAGACCAGAGCTTCCGTGAGGAAGAACCATTTGTTTGTTGTACGTCCTAGCATCATATCAGAACAGATACCGACTTGTGACAGTGCACACTCATGGTACCTTTATCACCAGCATCATGGCCCGATATCCAGTCACATTATCCTGATACTGAGCTAACCAGTCCTTGCTTTATCCTAATAATGTCAAGCGCCAGGCTAGGAAGCGACAAGTATCAATTTCATAAGTCATTCGTTTGACTTAACTGGGAATCGAACTCCCGAACCTGCGACACAACTTTTTCAGCTTTAGGGTGGTTGACCTGTGGAATGACTTGCCGGAGAGTGTCATAGCAGCAGAGTCGGTGAACTGTTTCAAGTCCCGACTGGATGCATACTGGTCAAGCATTACGTATATCTTGGAGCCAGTGACAGTTGCTACAATCCACCACATCTGAAGAACTGTCTCGATATCTATTAATTAAGAGCGGCTAACAGGTCCAAGGCCTATAATAGCTGTAACCTATTGATTGATTAATTGATTGACAGACTGAACGCGTGCTACAAAATAGATACATTGCAGTTACTTAATTAGCTAAATTTGTAATTAAATAGCATAAATGACTGAGGTTAAGCATGGCAGGAAGACCAGTGCCTCGCGCTGATAAAAGACTGTATTCAGATAAACGAAAATGTTTACAACAAACAAAATTGTATTCAGAAGAAGAAAATAAAGATTTTAATAAAGATTTTAATAAAAGAAAAAAAGAGGGAGAATCCGCCATCCCGGCCGCGCCACACCCTGCCATGCGCCTACTTGAGGTGTGAACGTTGAGATGGCCCATAAGAGTAAAGGGGCTGTCACATTAGGTTTTTTTGCGGGAGCGTATGGCGGCGTAGGCGCATTACGTCATATACGTCGGCATACGCCGTATATGCTACTCATACGCTACGCATACGCTACTCATACGCTACTCATACGCCGCCAGGTGACGGCTTATGTGAAGCGTATGAGGTATACGCCGCCATACGCTTTCATAAATCCGTCCGTCCAAATTTGTTTGTGCATGCTCAAAAAATCTCGACCTATGAGGGCGTATGGCCCATACCGTCAAAAGATGTCACAGCATGCTCCCATACGCTCCTCGTACGCTCCTCGTATGCTCCTCGTAGGTTCCACATACGCTCAAAACCACCCGAAAGGTCACAAAATGTCATCATAGGCCGGCACGCGCAGGACCTATGTAGGTTTCCAATACGCTCCCGCCATACGCCGTAATGTGACAGGGCCTTAAGGTGTGAACGTTGAGATGGTCCATAAGAGCAAGGTGTGAAAGGTCACAGGCGCCAAACAACAGCTAATGGAACAGCCGCTCCTGTCTGTTCACACTTCTTTTGGCATTCTGTAAATATCAGACACACCTGCTATTCTACGGAGCTTTTGGGTGGGGGGGTTGTTAGCAATTTGTATTCATCTGAATATAGTCTTTATTCAATGCCGAAGCGCTGGTCTTCCAGCCATGCTTAACTTCTGTCATTTACACTATTTAATTACAAGAACAATCTCAAGATAATACAATATCATTATTACATTCAGCTAATTAAGAGTTTGTGGTCTATCTGGTCAGTGTATGCATTCAGTGTATGCATTTTAATTTATGAGACAGAGACAGAGGTATTATATAATGGTTATTTATCTCTCATCGGAAAGGGCTCACATACGATGCAACAGGTCAATATAATACATAATAACAGGTACGGTTCAATAAGTCAGATAGATACATCTAGTCAATTATGATATCAGATATGCAGAACAGTGGTCAGCTATAATGGTACAATATTGGTAACCGGCAGTCCACATTCGAGGCTTCCCCAGTCTGTGTGAGTCAAGTGGTTAAGGACCGGGACTCGAACTCTTGACCCTATTGTTTCTCTCCATTTAACGGTGTGGGTGAAGAAAACGAGAGGGGTGCTGTGACGGTGGCGTCTGTTCTGTTCGAATTTCGAGCAGTTTGGCGGTCGCGTGACCGTATGGGCGGGTAACTTCCCGTGGCGCCACCTGAAGGAATTCCGGGAACTACATTATGCTTGTAGCATGTCACAGGTTTTTTCTAGATGGCGCCACCACGCCGGGAGAACCGCTGGTCAATGGAGGAGATCCCAGCCATCAGTCCTGGGCCTATCTATATGCTGGTGTAAGTCAGTTCGTGTGGTCCCCGTCTCCGCCGAAAATTACCAATGTTATGTGTAACATCCACAATGTAGGTGTTGTCTGCATTAGATTTGTTAATGGACAAACATTCCATTCAAAAGCCTTGTTCATTCCCTGTGGTCGGCCATGAAAGACGCATAGTCTGGTGTTGTTGTTTGTTTCTACCATGTTCATTTATAAAGATGACTATTTTAGATTATTTACTGTAATCTACATTACTTTGGTTTTGATTACCGTGAACTAATTTATTTTAATTTTGATTACCATGGTCTAATTTACTTTGGTTTTGATTACCCTCATCTACATTACTTTGGTTTTGATTACCCTGATCTACATTACTTTGGTTTTGATTACCCTGATCTACTTTACTTTGGTTTTGATTACCCTGATCTAATTTACTTTAATTTTGATTACCATGATCTAATTTACTTTGTTTTGATTACCATGATCTAATTTACTTTGGTTTTGAAAACTGTGACCTACTTTACTTTGGTTTTGATTACCGGGATCTAATTTACTTTGGTTTTGATTAATATGACCTACTTTACTTTGGTTTTGATTACCGTGATCTACTTTACTTTGGTTTTGATTACCATGATCTAATTTACCTTGGTTTTGATTACCATGATTTACTTTACTTTGGCTTTGATTACCGTGATCTAATTTTCTTTGGTGTTGATTACCGTGATCTAATTTACTTTGGTTTTTATTACCATGATCTAATTTACTTTGGTTTTGATTACCGTGATTTACTTTACTTTGGCTTTGATTACCGGGATCTAATTTACTTTGGTGTTGATTACCGTGATTTAATTTACTTTGGTGTTGATTACCGTGATCTAATTTACTTTGGTTTTGATTACCATGACCTACTTTACTTTGGTTTTGATTACCGTGATTTAATTTGCTTTGGTGTTGATTACCGTGATCTAATTTACTTTGGTTTTGATTACCCTGATTTACTTTACTTTGGTTTTGATTACCATGATCTAATTTACTTTGGTGTTGATTACCGTGATCTAATTTACTTTGGTTTTTATTACCGTGATCTAATTTACTTTGGTTTTGATTACCGTGATCTAATTTACTTTGGTTTTTATTACCGTGATCTAATTTACTTTGGTTTTGATTACCGTGATCTACATTACTTTGGTTTTGATTACCGTGATTTAATTTACTTTGGTTTTGATTACCATGATCTAATTTACTTTGGTTTTGATTACCGTGATGTAATTTACTTTGGTTTTGATTACCGTGATCTAATTTACTTTGGTTTTGATTACCGTGATTTACTTTACTTTGGTTTTGATTACCATGATCTAATTTACGTTGGTTTTGATTACCCTGATCTACTTTACTTTGGTTTTGATTACCGTGATCTACTTTACTTTGGTTTTGATTAACGTGATCTACTTTACTTTGGTTTTGATTACCATGATCTAATTTACGTTGGTTTTGATTACCCTGATCTACTTTACTTTGGTTTTGATTACCATGATCTAATTTACTTTGGTTTTGATTACCGTGATCTAATTTACTTTGGTTTTTATTACCGTGATCTAATTTACTTTGGTTTTGATGACCGGGATCTACTTTACTTTGGTTTTTATGACCGTGATCTACTTTACTTTATTTTGAAATGTTTATTTTAACCAAAGACCCCATAATATTAAGACGGCTCACTCAGCCTGTACTGTGTAATCAAAATGATCAACCCCACCACTTGGTGCGCTGGCTGTTCTCTTGGTTAAGCAGGTGCTATATTATATGTATAAATGTATATATGAATGTGAAAAATGTGTGATGATGGTGATGATGATGACGATGCTGATGATGATGTGTATTTGTTCATAGCAATTTCATATTGATGTGTATTCATAATTACCTATCTCATGTATAATATAATTGTATGTGTTTACATGTGAAACACTAACCAGCAGCCGGGCTGATCAAACCCACCACATGGTGGCACTGCGAAATTTACATTACCATGGGAGAGATAGGGAGTGAGCCGTCTTAGTATTATAGGGTCTTTGTTTTAACTTTGGAGGTATTTGAAGTGATGTAAAATTAGTTCTGGCGTGCACACTGACAAATGTTGGACAAAGGCTTTGGTTACTCATTTTCATGCACAGCAACATAGCAACATAGCACAGGAGCAACAAACTGCAATGCGTGTTTAATGAGCGCACCTCTATCTCTGTTAGATATGGAGGATCAAATCTAGGTCAGTGTTTTGATTTTGATAACGTTATATAAAATATATTATATAAATATTATTTAACGGAGGGCCTGTAGCATTCGACCCAAAAACCTTTACCTGTGGCGTCGCCCGCTGGAAACTGCAGTGGCCTGTACGACTTGGGTTTGCACTCAGATAAGCAAACCTTCAGCGAGTCGCCACTGAGCTGGAGCGAGCACTACTATCACCCTCACCCTCGTCAGAAATTCTGACCATAAAATAAACGGTAGGCTAGATTGTTGTCCAGCCAGAGGTATCGATCTCAACCAACATACTCGTGTTCCGTTGTCTCTCACGGAGTCTATGATAATATTGCACTATGTAGCTTTAATTAGGCATCTTGTGCTTCTAAGGTTTTTTCCCTTCTTTTTGTGACTGTTTATTTTTATCTCGCCTTGATCGCATTTGGCGCGTTGAGGAGCGTCACGTGACACTTACTACTTACAGGACTTGACCTAATTTGTAGCCGATGATCGCCTCCTGTTGGCGTTTTGGAGTACTAACGATTCACGAGATGCTTTCATCAAAAGGCTCGCTGGTTACTTGTTTGTGGTCAGTTCTGCTTCTTGCTTGTCACCAGGTTGTCAATTGGTAGAGTGCAGGCTTCCCATGTGTACGTCGTCAGTTTGAACCCTGACTGAGTCAAACTAATGACTTTCAAAAAGAAATTTTAGGAAATACACAACCATACATAAAGTAGTTTTGTTTTTGCGTGTGTGTTCTCTGTGGCGGAGTGGTTAGACTGTCTGACTTTTTTCTAGGTCGGACTCCTAATCTGAAGGTCGGTGGTTCAATTCCCCATGCCCCCACCTCTGCCAATTTGGATTTCCACTGCTGTGTATAACTTACAGCATCATCAAAGGCCAGTTGCTCTCATACCATGTCTATGTGGTGTGGGAGGTTAAAAATCCCTTGGTTCGGTAAAAGTGTAGGCTCGGGCTTTCTATCGACAAACTGTCTAATGGTGAAAACAAGTCTATTCAGACTTATCCATAATAGGCCGTATAAGTCTTCAAGAAAAAAAAAGACTTACAAAGTTGATACTTGGCGCTACCTAGCCTGGTGCTCAGTATTAGTGGGATTAGGCAAGGACTGGTTAGCTCAGTATCAGGATAATGTGACTGAGATTTCAGGTCCTGGCGCTGGTGGCCTGGTCTCCCAGTTGGGCAGCAGTGCTAAGTCACAATGCACTGTCACAAGTCGATACCAGTCCTGATATGTGGATCTTTTCACAAAAGTAAAACAAGAAAACATTTTAGCTTTTTTGAGGGCAGCTGCTCTGTACCACCTCATATAGCCGATTAACCCCATTTAATCAATTAACAACCTTTAACTTTTATCTAAATGTTATTTTCCTTAGCCACAAATTATATATAACTCTGAGCTTTTTAAATTCACAGTCTCAACTGACACTAGATTGATTGTATGCTTTTGCAGTCTGTAAAAGTGATGGTTGAAGAAAAAAACAAATAATCATCACCATGAATATGGCCTATGCTGCCAACACCGCATAAAGAAACTGCCAATCAATCAATCAATCAAACCTAATATATTCTTAGTTGGTTGTAGGACATAAGACCCCAGCAACAAAACAAAATTACCTAGGAGGTAACGTATTCATTCGGTCATCCCGCCTGGTCACATTTCTTCCATCAAATTGTGGGAAACTGACTCAGGGTCCGACTTAAAGCCAAGTGTAAGTAATTACATGTACACACCACGTACTTACCCATGGCAGCATGCGCTGTCTAATTACCCGTCTAATTACCAGCATGGTAGGATCCACACGCCAATCAGGAGACCCTCTTCATTTTGCGACTGGATGCTTGCGGTGCCCAAATTGGTAGCGCGTCGGCTTCCCGTGTGGAAGGTCAGGAGTTGGAAATCCAGCCGAGTCAAACCAATGACTTACCAAATTTATAAATGTCGCTACCTCGCCCGGTGCTTGGCATTACTAGAATAGGACAAGGACTGGTTAGCTCAGTGTGAGGATAATGTGACTGAGTGGAAAATCAGGTCATGGTGCTGGCCACCTGGTCTCCCAGTGGGGCAGCACTATAAAGTCACCATGAGTGTGCACTGTCACAAGTCGGTACATATCTTGATATGACCTTTGATGTTACCAGGATATAAAACCCTAACAAACAAACAAATCTTCATTTTGCTGCTGTCCTTCACACATTTAATGCTATTTTGGAGAATACTTATCCATGTACATTGTTAAAAGATTAATGGGGCATCCACAGACCAAAGCTTCCGTTATCAGGTTATGTGTACTTTCAAAAAAGAAATGTTAGGAAATACACAAGCACACATAAAGAAGTTCTGTTTGTGTGTGTGTGTTTTGTGTGTGTTTTTTTTAAAAGAATATATTAAGAGGTTTTTCGGGCGCCTTGAGCTACATGGGTAATTGACCATCACAATAGATGCGCGCTAGTGGTGCGATATGTGTGTGCGGAGGGTAGTGTGTGTGTGGGGGGGGGGGTGAATAGGGGTGTAGTGGTGGTGTGTGGGGATGGTGTGTGGTGGTGGTAGGTTTCTAATAGACTACATCACGGTTCCAGCGGCGCGGTGCATTGTGGGGTGCATCAGAGCAAAACAACCCCCCCAAAAGCACATGGCACATGCTAATACACTGGGTGCAGCTATGAAATGTGCTAGTTTCAGCTCATCTCACCTCTTGTTTGAAACATAGAATACTAACTAAAAAAATATATATAATAAATTAAGATATTAATCTTTTATCCAGCATTGCATTTACATCAATATAATCAGCACATCTTATGCCATGTGCATTTAGATTTAGAAAGATCTAGGCACTCAGACTAGTGTTAGAGCCATAGCCAGAGTACTCAATGCATTGTCAATGGCAGTGAGCAATCTCCATACAGAAAAAGTAAAATATTGATAAAACCACACCACCTAGAGACAAACCGCTTGGAACACATATAGACAACATGTTTAACAAAAAGATTATATTAGATTTATAAAGTTAGGGTTTTGGATTTCTATTAATTTTGAATAAAACTGACATTTTTCAATGCTGGTATAGGCAAAGTCAATGGCCGTATGGCTTTGCTTTGCTCCCACGGCCGTTTTCAGCGCATGCGCAGTCGGAACCGTGATGTAGTCTATTCATTTAGAGATAATGATGTTCCCCAATACGGCTCCCATCCACACACACATTTACACACTACCAACACACTAACACACACACACTAACACACATATACTGACACCAACACACCTAAATCCACCCCGACGCTACTCCATCTCCCCGGACCCCCTTCTCTCCATCCCTCCCACACCACACACAATGCCGAGCGCCTGGCAAGAAAGCGACAAGTATCAACTCCCAACCTTCCGCATGGGATACCTGCGCTCTATCGATTCGGCCAACACACCCAGGCCCTATCCTAGTAATGCCGAGCGCCATGCGAGGTAGTGACAAGTATAAGTTTGAAAAGTCATTGGTTTAACTCTGTCAGGGTTCGAATCCATGACCTGCTAGGCATAAAACAAGTGCTCAACACATTGAGCCATCCAGTCTAGTTCATTCCAACATCCTCTGAGTAGCTAATTCATTTAAATCCATTTAAATTGGCAAAATATAAATGACAAAGATTTGTTTAATTTATGGTTTATTTACCCTGTCCATAACATATGAGTTCATGATTGAACAGAATTTCAATACACTATTCCCATCATCAACCCGCCCTCTGACGGCAGTGGCAGAATTAATGTTGTGGGTGATATGCTCCGTGAAAAGGGTCTTATAGAGGATTTCCACCACAGCCCCACCCTCTGATGGTAATGGCAAGAACCAATGTGGTGGATAGAAAGCTCACTGCATATGCTTGATGGGAAAGGTCTATTGTCTAATCCAGTTTAGTCGCCCAGTCAGTTTCCACCAACCGAACAAATAAATCAGACAGTGGTGTATGCTGACGTGGTTGACCAGTCAGAATCGGCTCTAGTCGGTCCGGTTAATGCCAAGCATTAGTGACTAAGTCGGCAATAAATAATACAGCGGTGTATGCTATCATGGTTTACCAGACTGAATCGGCCCCATTAGGTCTCGTTAACGCCAAGCATCAGAGGCTAAGTCCACAATAAATCACCCAACGGTGTATGCTGTCGTGGTTCACCAGACAGAATGGCTCCAGTAGGTCTGGTTAGCGCCAAGCATTAGTGGCTAAGTCTGCAATAAATCACACAGAGATGTGTGATGTCATGGTTTACCAGACAGAATCGGCTCCAGTCGATCCGGTTAGCACCAAGCATTAGTGGCTAAGTCTGCAATAAATCACACAGTGGTGTATGCTATGATGGTTTACCAGACGGAATCGGCTGCAGTAGGTCTGGTTACCGCCAAGCATCAGAGGCTAAGTCCACAATAAATCACATAACGGTTCATGCTGTCGTGGTTCACCAGCAGAATGGCTCCAGTAGGTCTGGTTAGCACCAAGCATTATTGGCCAAGTCTGCAATAAATCACACAGAGGTGTATGCTGTCATGGTTTACCAGACAGAATCGGCGTTTCTCGGGTGGAGTAGGATTTCACTGTGTTACGGACAGCGAATATGGTGGTTTTTAAATGATATTGTCTTATATCTTAAAATTGCATAGTCTGATAAAAGCATAAACTTGCCTAAATCAAAATACTTATCTAGATTTGAACTCACATATCCAATTTAGACGCTGGTGCACTTCTTAAGTATGTGTTGCTATGTAGAAGGGAACATTTAATAGAACCTGTTAGTGCTAAAGCCTATAGATGCCTTTCAATGTTTGTAAACATTGTGTATGCGCGCGCAGCTCGGCTGCAGAACGAAGGCACACTGCCACTGAGTTTGCCCATACGCGCAGTATAAAACCTTTATTTTATTCAAAATTAATAGCAATGCAGAAGCCTAACCATATAAATTTAATATAATCTATTCGGTGAATATGTTTTCTATATGTGCCAAGCGGTTTGTCTCTAGGTGGTGTCTTTTTAGAGATATTTCACTTTTCCTGTATGAAGATTGCTCACGGCCATTGACAATGCACTGGCACTGACACTCAGAATATCCCAATTTTCACTATTATCTCTTGTTTTTAATACTTTCAGCGTAAATTGCTCTTAGGATACATTAAATACTTCAGATCTTCCTCTTCAATCGCGCATTAAGATATTTGTAATCGACCCAATTAAAGCTTTTAAATCTATTTTACAAAAATAAAAGCTCCACATAGACATAGCATTGCCGTATTTTACCCTTCGCGGGCAGTTTGCCGGTACGCGCAGTGCAAAAAGTCGATTTTATTCAAAATCTATAGAAATCCAGAACCCTAACCATATAAATTTAATATAATCTATTCGTTGAATATGTTTTCTATATGTGTTTCAAGCGGTTTGTGTCTAGGTGGTATGGTTTTAGAGATATTTCACCTTTTCTCTATGAAGATTGCTCATAGCCATTGAGTTAGTAGTGTGACAGTGTGTCATCCTGCAGCCAGCACTGACCTAGATACCCGTGCTGACGTCACATGAAATTGGTCAATTGTGTCAGAGTTTTGTCAAGTATGCCCAAATTAATTTAGTATGTTTACACTTCAAATATATCTAAAGTTAGTCATTTGAAATCAACGTTACTTCGAACTAAAGTAAAATAGATTATAACTATCACCCGACTATATTTATCTCAGAAAATGACCAAAACTCATAACCGCCGGACTAACCTTATGCAACTTTAATTATATATATTATATATTGTATAATATATATAATATAAATGTAATATCTAATTTATTATCATTGATGTAAAGAGGCGATGTTATTCTCTTTATTATTAATAATAATATATATAATATAAAATTATATATATCGTGTTGTTGGCATTCTTTAGTCTTGCAGACCATGGACTAGCGCCTGTAGAGTTGTTTGAGGAACATCCTCTTATATGGCTGTAGAGACCAATCCTCAATTTGCACAATCTGTTGCAGCCCTGCCACGTGAAGTCATATGCATCGTGTGATTCTGTGGAAGTAACTTCTTTGTTTTGATGACTGGCTTTCCTCCTGGTCCTCTCGTCCTTGCCAGCATCGCACATGGCAGACTCTCCTCGTTTTATCATGTATAATATATCATATATAGTATATCATATATAGTATATATATAATATGGTATATATTATTATATTGTATATATAAATTATATGGTTTATTTTCTATATATTGTAATTTATATATATAAATAATATGGTTTATATTATATATAATATATATAATAATATATATTGTATATATAATATATATTGTGTATATAGGCCTAATATATATTGTATATATAATATATATTGTATTATAATATATATATAAATATATATATTTAATGTTATATAATATATGTGTTAATCCTATTCTCGATGTCGGACATCCGGGCACTTTTTGCGCTTACAACACGCGAAGGGTAAAACAAATGCCACTGTCAAAGAGACAACATTAAAACCACCCGAACTATCACAGTAATTTGTGATTTTTGGTGCTTGGAAAGCAAATTTCTCTTGTTTCTATTAAATAGTTCAGATCTTTCTCTACAATTTCACATTCAGCTTTTTTTTCATCAGCCAATTGGAAGTTCTTGAATTTATTTTGCGGAAATAGTTTTTGAGGCCATGATCTGGTAAGGCATAACACTGGCACTGACACTCAGAATATCCCAACTTTCACTATTATCTCTATTTTTAATTCGCGGGCCAGTTTCCGGGGTTCTGACGTCATGCCGACATCGAGAATTTCCCGGATGCCGACTTCACTGAGAAATTATTCAGGCGTCGTGTTCTAGAATAGTAGATGGCAAATACACCCGTCAGCCTCAAATAGGTTTAGAGGTCAACTGAGTCAAACTGGGTCAGCACCCCCACCCCCCCCCCCATCTGATTCCCCCCCCCCCCCAACCTACTCCCCCCCATGTACACCCTCATCACCAAAGGGTTGCGCGCCATCCCAACCCAACACATGTTTAGAATCTGTGCCGGGCGTCTATGCACACACACCACACCCGGACTGTGCTTGGAGAGTGCTCCATAGTCCCGATAGGGGCGCGGTGAGGGAGTTGATTCCTAAATTCAGAATTTAGGGGCTGGCCTCGGGAGATGTTGATTCAAGGGTGTGTGGGGGGGGGGGGGGGGGGGGCTTTGAGGTCCGAAAGTAGGGACAACCGGTGTAGCAGGAAATCGCAAACCCTGTAAATCGCAAACCCCCACTTGTGATTTCCTAGGAAATCGCAAACCCCCATGCCATATATGGGCATGGGGGGTTTGCGATTTCCTAGGAAATCGCATATCCCCCCTGGAGATCGCAAACCCCCCATTCGGCGGCGGCGGCGATTTGTTTACTTTACGTTCGTCGAATTTAGGGTTAAATTGGTCAAATTTCACTTATTTGGTTACCAATTTAACCCTAAATTCGAAGCGTTATTAAGGCTACCGCCGCATTGGCGGCGATATTACTAGTTATATTTTCGAATCGACGAACGTAAAGTAAACAAATCGCCGCCGCCGCCAGTATGGAACGCGACGTCGATGCGGCGGCGATTTGTTTACATTACGTTCGGCGATTAATATCGCCAATGCGGCGGTAGCCTTAATAACGCTTCGAATTTAGGGTTAATTTAATGAAATTTCACGATTTGAGTATATAATTCTGTTAAATATGGTCGCATTGAATAGATTTGGCCCGAATCGGCCCAAAACACAGGGGGGTTTGCGATTTCCAGGGGGGGTTTGTGATTTCCTAGTAAATCGCAAACCCCGGGGTGTGCAATTTCCAGGGGTTTGCGATTTACTGCCACGCAGGAAACCCCCCCCGCCCCCCCATCTCCCCCAACACACACACCTCTCTGTCAGTGTTGACTGACAGACGCCTCTGTCTGGGTGGGAGGTGACAGCTGGACTGGTGTCACACACGCTGTCACTGTGACCACTGTAACGACAGGTTAACGACAAGACGACACCGTAGCGACACCGTAGCGACACCGTAGCGACAGCCGAACGACAGCGCTTGTCGCCGTGGGTTTTCAACATGTGCAAAAACCCGACGACAACCGGGCGACAGTGGAGAAACTGGAGTTGTCGCTACGGTGTCGCGGCGACAGCCGAACGACAGCATAACGACACCGTAGCGACAGCCGACGACAGAGCAAAACGACAAGCCGTTGGGCTGTCGTCGGCCTTGTCGTCGTAGTGTGACTGCTACATTACCCGGACAAAGGCGGTGTCACGGGGCAGGTTACAGGTAGGGGACGGCGTGGGCGGCCAGGTCTCCCGGTCTCCCCGGCCATGCCTGCCCGCCCCGGCCCCCGGTCCCAGTCTTCCCGGCGGCTCCTACCCGCTGGCCCCGGGCCCCGTTTACCCCCGGCCCGGTCTGCCCACCGCCCGGCGCCCCCGCAGAGATTGACAATTCCTCATTGAGAGACCATCATTCTAGGGAGAATTTCGTTTTAGGAGAAAGCCTGATTTCACTTTCACTCCAGCATCCCCACGTGGTTTCGACACGTGCGTGTTGTATGTGTATCGTGTGGGTCTCTGTGAGTGTGTGTGTATTGTGCGGCATGTGTATGATTGCGAGTGTGTGTGTATTGTGTAGCGTGTGTGTGAGTGTGTGTTGTGTGTGTACTGATGCGCCCAGATCGCGGGTAGCCACGCTGCCTGTACCCAGGGGAATTATGGGTAAACACACACGGGAGCGCGTGTGTGTGGGGGGGGGGGGGAGGAGACGATATCATCATTTAATTTTTTTTTTTGGTATTAGTTGTTTAGCAGAAATTTCAGTCATGACGGTCTTCTCTTCCACTGTGGTCATAGAAGCCCAGCACACTTTTACCACCAAGGATTTTTACCTCCACCACTAACATGTAGAGCAACCGGCCTTTGATGACACTGTAAGTTATACACAGCGGTGGAAATCCAAATTGGCAGAGGTGGGGGCACAGGGAATCGAACCACTGACCTTCAGATTAGGAGTCCGACCTAGAAAAAAGTCAGACAGTCTAACCACTCCGCCACAGAGAACACCATACCTGATATGGGATAGGGTCTTGCTGGGGGGTAAAACTTAACTAACCAACCAGCCTCCCTAGGCCCTCTTAGAGGACTGGGATTGGGCTCTTATGCTGCCTTTTCTCCTCCTCCCCCCACCCTTCCCCCCCACCACCCATCCGATTTCTCTGACCACTACCCATCGGAAGCCAACTTCCACCCACTTGGGATCACTTTCAGTTTCACTGTGCCCATATAGTGCTGCAGATTTGCAGCCTTCAGCTCGCCAATGTGACTGAAAACTCCCCCAAAACAGACAACAACCATGGTTCCTCTAACACTTCATACAGACACTGTTCAAACATGTAACATTTGATTTCTTTTCAACATGATAGTTATTCTTTCATGGGTACTTTCGTTGATTAACTGGTGGAAATCCATACTGCAGGGTTCGAACCCTGGTCGAGTCAAACCAATGACTTAAGAATTGATACTTGTGACTACCTAGCCTGGGCATTATTAGGAGAGGGCAAGTAGCAGTGGAATGAGGAAGTCCTCGATTGAAATTTCTTGTGCTTTTGGGAAATAGCACTCATTACAACCAAGAGAAATCTAGGTGACAAAGCAAAGCATACAAAAGCACTAGAGGATAAAATTGGCTACCACACAGCCAGAAACAACTCACTCAAAGCGGTGAGAACAGCAAATAAGAAATACATAATAAAACACGACAGGGATTGGGGAAGCAACACAAATAAATTCTGGAAGAATATAAACCTGCTATTTCCCCAAAATAACACAGATGAATGCATAAACTTCCAGGACAATAAAGCCAACACACTCACAAATAGAGAGGCAACCAACAAACTAAACTCACACTTTGCCACGGTGGGACAAAAACTAATGAAAAAATTCACAGACAGGCTACCAAAGCAGATCCTCTACTCTCAACTGTCTACTGGTTACAGAAAGAGAGGGCACCCTCCGGTTCAAGGATGCCATCAAGAGAAACCTGAAGCTGAGAGACATTAAGACCGACTCATGGACATCACTCTCACAGCAGAGAACTAAATGGAGAGCGGCAGTCAAGTAATGAAAGCAGTCTTTGTCGCATCACGACCGACAGCATGATAATCATGAGTCAGTTGATAGTGCCACTAAAGCTTTGAAGTCTGGACTAAAGCCTTGAAGTCTGGACTAATTAGCAGGACAAGCTGGTCAGCTGTCAATTAACACCTTTCCTCCCATCCTCCTCCCTATTTGGGTGGAGAAGGTGTAAAGCTGCATAGTCTGATGGTTTTGAGTTTCTTTCATTTTTCTGAGATAAATAGGCCCTTACAATCTACCATACTTCAATGGGAAGAAACTTTTATTTTATATGGCTACGTTTTGAGAGATTTGAAGTCCAAACCCCTACCCCGTCTCTCCCCCCAAACAAACATACATTGTAAACTCAACCAGAAGCAGCCAACTAGACCAAAAAAAACACCTACAATGGAATGGGCCTGGAAATGATTCTAGTTGGAGCCTACTGAGGTACATGATTAATCAATATTAACCTACTTACTAACTCAATAGGCCCCACCTGAGATTACCATAAAGATCAGTTCAAACACAAAGGCCCACCCTACATCCCACCATCACCCTTTCAATGAGTATGTCACCACTAGAAAGATAATCAGTTATGAGTTATGCCCCACCCCCTACTAACGCCTACCATACTAGTCTAACATTGTTACCTGCCCGTATATGTTTCCTTTTTCTCTTATTTTGTTCTTTACCTGTCATTCATGTACCGATGTTTTGCTTATTTACCTGTAATTGTCTATCTATATTGTTGTAGATTTGTTTACTGTGTAGTGGCAATTGTAATTAGGGCTGGAAGACCAGTGCATTAGCACTGAGAACATGTTATTCAGAGGAATAAAAACACTTGAACAAATAAAACACCCACTAAAACATGTCAAATTAGTTTTGGCAAGCATGCCAAAACTCTGACACCATAGGCTTAATCAGTAACAGGTTCTATTAAATTGTCTCAGTATTGCATTATATGTGGCATCAAATGCTTAATAAGTTATTAAGTGCCTTCATATCTGAGTTAGCTATGTAGAATCAGTTGTACATAATTGCTTTGGTTTTGAAAATGGGATGCTTCATCGGACTATGCAGCTTTAAATAGGTGACGTGACGCAGCCGTGGTCCCTGGGATGATGGCCCAGTGACGTTGGATGGTGTTGATTGTATTTATTTGTGGATGATTATATTGTTGCGCGGCCCTATGGGAGGAGGAATATGGGAGGGAGGGAAGGGGGGGGGTAGGAGGGAGGGGAGGGTGGGCGTCCCGTCTACAGAGGTGGGGAGAAAGACGATGTGGGAAGTGGGGGTGTGGTGTAGGCGGTAGGTGGTGTAGGGGGTGGTGGTGTAGGGGGGCACGGGGGGTTCCCCGCGTTAGGCTCTGGTAGCAGGCACTGCTCCCCGGGTGGGAGAGTGGAGTGTGGTGTGTGGTGTGTGGAGTGTGGTGTGTGACTGAGGAGACTCTACAACAAACCGAGGGCGGGCAGTCACTCAGTCAACCCGGATTAACAAGCACCACAAGTCGGGGACACACCTAAACCCAGCAGCAGAACGAACAGGGGGAACAGGAGGAACAGGAGGAACAGAAGTAGGGGGGAGAGGAGGGGTTACAAACGGCGCGTTCACTCAGGAGGAGATTTGATTGGTCATCGTGTTTGTAAACTAAGTCTAACTCTAAGTGCACGACCTGGGCCTGGCTAGTAGTAGTACTACTACTACTACTACTACTACTATAGTACTAGGCACACAGCCCAACACACGTGCTTGGTTGTTACTACAACTACTACTAGTAGTACTAGGCACCAAAACCACGCGCCTGGTTATTACTACAACGTCTGCTACAAGACAAGTACTAGTCGAGTAAAAGTACTAGTCGAGTAGTTCTAGGCATTCACCCCAACACACCGGCCACGTTATTACTACAACTACTAGTACTAGTAGTACTAAGTCTGCACCATGGAGGTTTTCAAGTCCAACAACAATAACAACAGGGTAAGAAGTTTCACCTTAGACTTAGTTAGATTGGACTTCACAGGGTGTTGGGGGAAATGTGTGTGTGTGTGTGACGTGTGTGTGTGTGTATGTGGGGGCGACTATAGCCTATACTGCTATAGGCTATAGTATAGGAGTGGTTTGGACACGTCCATGTGTATGTGTGTGGTGATCATGTAACTGATGATGTGTGTGTGTGTATTACAGTCAGTCACTCAGTGTAGTGTTGTCAGTGTAATGATGGTGTGTGTGTGTGATCATGACCATCAATCATGTAACAAATGCCGTAATGGTGAGTGTCAAGTGTAGTGTAGAGAGTGTGACCTCTGTGTAGTGATTTGTGTGTTGTCAGTGTAATGATCATGATCATGATGATGGTGTGTGTGTGTGTGTGTGTGTGTGTAGTGACGGTGTGTGTAATGGTGATGGTGTGTAGTGACTGGAGGAGGTAGTGATGGTGTGTGTATGATGGGGATAGTGACTGGTGGAGTGACGGTGTGTGTAATGGTGATGCCTGATGGTGTGTGGTGACTGGAGAGGGTAGTGATGGGTGTGTGTGTAGTGTCGGTGTGTGTGGTGACTGGAGGAGGTAGTGATGGTGTGTGTATGATGGGGGTAGTGACTGGTGGAGTGATGGTGTGTGTAATGGTGATGCCGGATGGTGTGTGGTGACTGGAGAGGGTAGTGATGGGTGTGTGTGTAGTCTCGGTGTGTGGTGACTGGAGGAGGTAGTGTCTTTGGTGTGTGTATGATGGGGGTAGTGACTGGTGGAGTGATGGTGTGTGTAATGGTGATGCCTGATGGTGTGTGGTGACTGGAGAGGGTAGTGATGGGTGTGTGTGTGTAGTGTCGGTGTGTGGTGACTGGAGGAGGTAGTGATGGTGTGTGTATGATGGGGATAGTGACTGGTGGAGTGACGGTGTGTGTAATGGTGATGCCTGATGGTGTGTGGTGACTGGAGAGGGTAGTGATGGGTGTGTGTGTAGTGTCGGTGTGTGGTGACTGGAGGAGGTAGTGATGGTGTGTGTATGATGGGGGTAGTGACTGGTGGAGTGATGGTGTGTGTAATAATGGTGATGCCGGATGGTGTGTGGTGACTGGAGAGGGTAGTGATGGGTGTGTGTGTAGTGTCGGTGTGTGGTGACTGGAGGAGGTAGTGATGGTGTGTGTATGATGGGGGTAGTGACTGGTGGAGTGATGGTGTGTGTAATGGTGATGCCTGATGGTGTGTGGTGACTGGAGAGGGTAGTGATGGGTGTGTGTGTAGTGTCGGTGTGTGGTGACTGGAGGAGGTAGTGATGGTGTGTGTATGATGGGGGTAGTGACTGGTGGAGTGATGGTGTGTGTAATGGTGATGCCTGATGGTGTGTGCTGACTGGAGTGGAGAGGGTAGTGATGGGTTTGTGTGTAGTGTCGGTGTGTGGTGACTGGAGTGGAGAGGGTAGTGATGTGTGTGTGTGTAGTGTCGGTGTGTGGTGACTGGAGGAGGTAGTGATGGTGTGTGTATGATGGGGGTAGTGACTGGTGGAGTGATGGTGTGTGTAATGGTGATGCCTGATGGTGTGTGCTGACTGGAGTGGAGAGGGTAGTGATGTGTGTGTGTGTAGTGTCGGTGTGTGGTGACTGGAGGAGGTAGTGATGGTGTGTGTATGATGGGGGTAGTGACTGGTGGAGTGATGGTGTGTGTAATAATGGTGTGAGTGTGGATGTAATGACTAATGATAGTGTGTGTGTGGGGTGATAGTGTGTGTGTGTCGGTGAGTGCATGTGCTCTTTGTTGTGGAATGGCTGCTGCTGCAACAGCTACTACTAGAGACGGGGAGTGGGGGGGGGGGGAGTGGGGCTGGGAGCGTGTTGTGATGGAGGGGTCCGGGTGGGGGTGGGGAGGGTTCGGGGGTGAAAAAGGGGTGGTTGTGGTGCAGAGGGTGGGGTGGTGTTTGAATGTGTAGTATTGTGTGTAGGGCGCGGCTGAGTGTGTGTGGGGGGGGGGAGGGGGGTATAGGCCCGATGTCTGAAGGGGTGTGTCACTGTGTGTGTGTATTTAAGGTGCATGTCGGATGATGGGATAGGGATCTACAGGGACCTTAGATAAAAGATTTATCTCTGACTCAGTTCAAAGGTGAATTACACACCTATGGCTATGTAATTAAAGGTGGAGAAAGTGTCCCACTGTTGAAGGTCTTAGTTTGGCGTACCTTCATTATGTTGATTAAAATTCAATAGCTACAATCCGATTGTATTATATGGCCTTTGTTGCCGATATGGTTATGATGGTATGATGATCATGGTGTAAAACAACTACCAATCAATCAATCAATCGATCATAAGGTCAACGCATAATTACACAAAATCAGTTTGCAGCAAAAAATGTAAACGCACAGTGGTGCTTCCATATGTCCGGATGGGAATGCGGCAAGTGGATCGCTCCATGTACCGATCGGTGCGAATGTGAACGCGAATGCTGTTCCATTTGCCATAGAGCAAACAGGAACTTTGACTTTCGTTCACAAATTTGTAGCAAGAAAGACCGAAAATCGCATGGGTATTCATGCCGCATTTGGATGCAGCATCCCACATATATGGAATCTTAGCTTTGGTATTTGGGTCATTCTCAGAAACTGTGTACCACTTGAGGTAGTCTACTTGAAATGTATATTTCAAAGAAATCCATTATTGGAGTGTCAATATTTAGATTTCATCATTTAGCCCAATAATGTGGGAGATATTTTAGATCAAAAGTAAATGTTAATATTGTGTAGTCTGTATCTTATTGGGATGGATGTAGCTAAATAAATAGAAAATTACATCACTAATTTGTGACATTGTCAACAGCATTGAAAATAAAGTGTCACAAACTTAATGAAAACCTCTGAACAACAGCTCATTTCACTTCAAATGGTCATATACAATGTCTTCATTAAGTTGAAGACATTTATTTCTATAAAAATTATGAACTAGTTAACCTTTTCTGGAGTCATTAACATCGTAACATTTCGTTTCCACTTGCAAGTACTATGAAGCACTATCAAACACAGAGTACAGATACAGTACAGGAACTATTTTCACCATTTGACATTCTATGCATGGACCCAGTTATGGTATAGTGAAAGATAAATCCTGAAATTGCCCCTAAACATTGAAATTTGAGCCAAACATTTGTGTCAAATTATTGATTCCACTTGGACTGTTACCTTGTGAATATTTTTCTGCTTTTCTCTTTAATCATCACAAATAAGACAAACCCATAGCAATGAGGTTTCAAATTATTATGACTACTGTTTATAAAGCAAGTGGCATGTGAAATGTCCTAAAAATGTCAAACTTTGTGTGGAAAATATTTTATTTTGGAGTCAGATTGGCTTTCATGCTATACTGCTATTTATTGGGTGTGCACATCATTTGACCTACTTAAAAATGTCAGAATATGTTTATTTTCAATTATTCAGATGCAAAAGGACATTGAGGAAGCTTGTATATATACTTTGACAGCATTTTGATTTTGTGGTACTGATGTCACAGTATTGGTACACAACTTCTGAGAACGACCCATTTCCTTCTATGCAGCGTTAATAAATGCTTCTTTGGTTTTTGTAAATGGTGTGATCTGATTGGTGTATGCAGCCTTAACCCAGACGTGCTGAGCATGTGTGGAAATAGGCCGAGGTGTGCCTCTACATAAGCACCCACCTTGTGGGGCACACTGCCCTCGCATGTGTGCCTCTTGTGGGAATAGACCAGATGGGATGGCCGAATCAGTTGAGCGTCCGCCTTCCATTTTGGTAGATGGTGGAATTTGAACCGACAGGTTCAAACCCTGGTCGATTCAAACCAATGACTTCAAATTTATACTTGTCGGTTCGTAATCATAGCCAGGCGCTTGGCATTATTATGATAGGGCAATGACTGGTTGGATAAGTGTCAGGATAGTGTGACTGAGTGGGATATCACTTATCAGGTCATGGTGCTGGTGGCCTGGTCTCCCAGTGGGGCAGCACTATAAATTCACCATGAGTGTGCTCTGTCACAAGTCGGTAGCCATCCAGATATGACCTTAGATGTTGCCAGGGTGTAAAACTCCAACAACCAACCATCTTGTGGGAATAGTGAATAAAAAAGCCACCAGGGAAGTTGTTGCTTTACATCCTAGTAACATCTAAGGTCATATCAGTACGGGTACCGACTTGTGACAGTGTACACTCATGGCAACTTTATACTATAGTGTTGTCCCACTGGGACACCAGGCCGCCAGTACCATGACTCGATATCCCACTCAGTCACATTATTTTGACACTGTGCTAACCAGCCCTTGTCCTATCCTATTAATGCAGAGCGCCTCGCTAGGTAGCAACAAGATTATTAGTCAGTTTCTCCCTGTATTGCTTATTAAATATATCGCATAGTCCATTTAACCAACAATTCTGGTATGGCAATCATATACAGTAAAACCTCTCTAACCAGCCACCTCCACAGATCGACCACTTCCCTATATCGATCGCTTTATTTGGGCCCCAACAATACTATTGTAACCATATTCTAATTCGCTAATCCTACTTACCACCTTGTTAAATGGACCACTTAAAGTCGGTCCCAAGGTCGATCGATTTAGAGAGGTTTTACTGTATATGGTGATGGGGGTGATCGAAATGGGAAATATTGCGCCTAGAGTGGGACTCGAACCCACATCTCTTTGCATTCCGGGTCAGTGTGCTAACCATTACACCACCTAGGCTCCCTGATATCAACACACCACCATGCCTATCTCTCTATGTGGTTACTTGCCTAAGAGGTCAGTGCAGACTACTACACTCGTCCCCCTGGAATTGTAAGTCTTTTAAATGGTCATTTAATGCTTACAATTACATACATACAGGCAATGCACTTACACATACATACACAGGGTAGGGTCAACAACCATACAGCGCATAGCTTGTACAGGATCCTGGTTATGGCACCAGTGTCATGGGGGTTATGAAAATGCGAAATATTGCACCTAGAGTGGGACTCGAACCCACATCTCTTTGCATTCCGGGGGAGTGTGCTAACCATTACACCACCTAGGCTCCCTGATATCACTACCCATGCCTACCTGTCTATGTGGCTCCTTGCCTGAGAGGTCAGTGCAGCCTACTACACTACTAGAACTGTCACCTGTAATATGCCCATAACCTACCTAAAGCGTAGAATCCGTAATGCATATTTCAGAGGTATTTGGGATGGGCAACCTTTGAGTTGAGCTCCATTACGCAATGAACTATATTTTTTTGTACATTAGTTGTTTAAGCAGGGGAAATTTCAGTCGCATGTGTAATGAAAATAGCCCTTTTGTCATGGGGATGTGTAATGAAAATAGCCCTTTTGTCATGGGGATGTGTAATGAAAATGGTCCTATTGTCATGGGAATGTGTAATGAAAATGGCCCTATTGTCATGGGAATGTGTAATGAAAATGGCCCTATTGTCATGGGGATGTGTAATGAAAATGGTCCTATTGTCATGGGAATGTGTAATGAAAATGGTCCTATTGTAATGGGAATGTGTAATGAAAATGGCCCTATTGTCATGGGGATGTGTAATGAAAATGGTCCTATTGTCATGGGAATGTGTAATGAAAATGGCCCTATTGTCATGGGGATGTGTAATGAAAATGGCCCTATTGTCATGGGGATGTGTAATGAAAATGGTCCTATTGTCATGGGAATGTGTAATGAAAATGGTCCTATTGTCATGGGAATGTGTAATGAAAATGGCCCTATTGTTGTGGGGATGTGTAATGAAAATGGCCCTATTGTCATGGGAATGTGTAATGAAAATGGTCCTATTGTCATGGGGATGTGTAATGAAAATGGTCCTATTGTCATGGGAATGTGTAATGAAAATGGCCCTATTGTTGTGGGGATGTGTAATGAAAATGGCCCTATTGTTATGGGGATGTGTAATGAAAATGGTCCTATTGTCATGGGGATGTGTAATGAAATTGTCCTATTGTCTGGGAATGTGTATGAAAATGGTCCTATTGTCATGGGAATGATGTGGCCCTATTGTCATGGAATGTGTAAGAAAATGCCCTATTGTTGTGGGGATGTGTAATGAAAATGGCCCTATTGTCATGGGATGTGTAATAAAATGGCCTATTGTCATGGGAATGTGCAATGAAAATGGTCCTATTGTCATGGGGATGTGTAATGAAAATGGTCCTATTTCAGGAATGTGTAATGAAAATGGCCCTATTGTCATGGGGATGTGTAATGAAAATGGTCCTATTCTCATGGGAATGTGTAATGAAAATGGCCCTATTGTCGTGGGGATGTGTAATGAAAATGGGAAATATTGTTGTGGGGATGTGTAATGAAAATGGACCTATTGTCATGGGAATGTGTAATGAAAATGGCCCTATTGTCATGGGAATGCGTAATGAAAATGGCCCTATTGTCATGGGAATGTGTAATGAAAATGGCTCTATTGTCATGGGGATGTGTAATGAAAATGGCCCTATTGTCATGGGGATGTGTAATGAAAATGGCCCTATTGTCATGGGAATGTGTAATGAAAATGGCCCTATTGTCATGGGAATGTGTAATGAAAATGGCCCTATTGTCATGGGAATGCGTAATGAAAATGGCCCTATTGTCATGGGAATGTGTAATGAAAATGGCTCTATTGTCATGGGGATGTGTAATGAAAATGGCCCTATTGTCATGGGGATGTGTAATGAAAATGGCCCTATTGTCATGGGAATGTGTAATGAAAATGGCCCTATTGTCATGGGAATGTGTAATGAAAATGGCCCTATTGTCATGGGAATGCGTAATGAAAATGGCCCTATTGTCATGGGAATGTGTAATGAAAATGGCTCTATTGTTGTGGGGATGTGTAATGAAAATGGGAAATATTGCGGCTAGAAGAGGATTCGAACCCACATCTCTTGCAGACCAAAATGCCGACTGGTTTGCTTTGGTCACAAGGAAATGGCTGGTTTTTGGTCGCGAGTCGTAGTGACTAGTGTGACTGAGGCCTTAAGCACATGCCACCTCGTAATGTACTTATTCTACAGAGCTCATTCTCGACTCATTTAGAACTTGAGAGATTGGAAAAGACATCATAAGAATGAATTAAAATATTCTGTATGAACTGGAAAGCTTGATAACCATGCATCATTCGAAAGAACAGCTCGTCCTCCTGTCCGGGACAAGTGAAAATTCAGACAGACAAGTGAAAATCACACCAGACTTGTCTGTTGGACATGTGAAAATGTTTGCTTGTCACTGCACATATATATAAGAACTATAAATTGTTAGCCAAGATATATGTGTATCTATGTATTTATGTATTTGTATATCTATATAAGGTAAATACAGCGGACAAATGAAAATTCCAATGGAAAAGTGAAAATTCCGACAGACAACTGAAAATCAGACCAGACTTGTACGATGGACAACTGAACCTTTTTTTCTCATTTCTTTCACTGCCATGTAATAATAATAATAATAATAATAATAATAATAATGCAGTTTCCCTGCCCTCAATAATATTCTGCTACAGAGAATGGTGAGGTAGAGGAGGAGGAGGAGGAGGGAGGAAGCGGTATGGAAGTGGGAGGAGGATGGGAACTGGGAGGAGGATGGGAAGTGGGAGGAGGATGGGAAGTGGGACGAGGATGGGAAGTGGGAGGAAGAGGGGAAGTGGGGTGGGAGGAAGAGGTAGGGAAGTGGGAGGAAGAGGGTGAAAGAGGGGGAGCTGAAGTGGGGGTAAGGGAAGTGGGAGGAGAAATAGGTGGAAGAGGAGGCGAAGAGGGTTGAAGAGGGAGCGAAGTGGGAGGAAGTGCGAGTTGAGCGTGGGAGAAGAGCGAAGGACAGGAAGAGGGAAGTGGGAGGAAGACAAGTGAGAGAGAAGAGGGGAAGTGGGAGGAAGAGGTAGGGAAGTGGGAGGAAGAGGTAGCTGAAGTGGGAGGAAGAGGGGAAGTTGGAGGAAGAGGGGAAGTGGGAGGAGGAAGAGGGGGGAAGTGCGGGGAGGTAGAGGAGGGGAAGTTGGGGTGGGAGGGGAAGTGGTATGAAGAGGGAAATGTGCTGGTGCTGGTGGAGGATGAGCGGGGTTGAGGAGGGAGATGAGAGATGAGATTGTTGCTGATATTGAATTAACTGCTAATCAAATCCCCTCCGTCTGGCTGGAGTCAGTTACACCCAGCAGTGTGCACCTGTCTCACTAATAGACCGGCAGGAATGGTTAACTGTCCAGTTCATACACAATATTGTAATTCGTTCTTTGTAATGTATTCCCCAAAAAGAAGGCCAGATTATTAACAATGTAACGTGAGAAATAAATTTATACGTGCTACACAGTTTCTGAGAATGATCCGATACAGTATAACCCCGTTAAATCAAGCTCGGTTAAACCAAACGATTGGTTAATCCAAACTTTTTTCGGCGGCCTGGCAAAATACTACCATTTATCATATAAAAAAGTTGGTTAAACCAAAGTCGCTTAATCCAAACTATCGGTTAATCCAAACAAAATGTCCGGACCCCAGGCCACTTCCAGTACTGTTAAACCAAACTTTCATGTGGTTATAAGGTCATCTGAGACCCCACTAACTTTGATAAATGAAAGTATTTTGCCGGGCCGCATTAACCGATTGTTTGGGTTAACCAAGCTTGGTTTAACGGGGTTATACTGTATATACATAAAGAACAATAATCAAAGTGTCCACATACATTGTATATTACATTCATAATGCACCCACGTTTTTGCCAAAGCCAAGTCAAAGTCGAAGCCCGAGCTAAGTTAAACTAATGATTGGGTAATCCAAACAAATTTCTAGGGTCTCTTCAAGTTTGGTTTAATGGGATTATACTGTATAATGTATTCCAGGTGTAGACGATTTCCACCACGAACCCGCCCTCTGGTGGCAGTGGCAGGACCTAATGTAGGGAGCAGTCTTATAGACCATTTACACCACCAACCCACCTTCTGATGGCAGTGGAAGAATTACTGTTGTGGGTATCAGCTCACTGTGAAACCCGCTTTGTGGAAAAGGTTCCATAGAGGATTTCCACCACCAGTCAGTCCTCTGATTCTGATGGTAGCGAAACAATTAATGTGAGCAACAGCGGACTGATAAACCTGCTATGTGGAAAAGGTCTATTGTCAACCCCCAGTTTGTGTTTGTTGTTTTACGCCTTAACAACATCTAAGGTCATATCAGGATGGGTGCCGACTTGTGACAGCTCATGGCGACTTTATAGTGCTGCCTCACTGGGAGACCAGACCACACCATGACCCGTTATCCCACACAGTCACATTATCCTGACACTGTGGTAACCAGTCCTTGTCCCATCCTATTAGTGACGAGTGGCAGGCCTTCTAGCGACATGTATCAATTTTATAAGTCATCGGTTTGATTCGGCTGGGATTCGAGCTCACGACCTTCCACACGAGAGACTTGCGCTCTACCGATTCGGCCACTGTGTCCGGTATTAGCCCTCAGTACCAACAACTAAACAGACAACAGACTGCACAAGCTTTCTGCCCGCCTACCTCATGTTGGCGTTATTTCGAGTGTCTACTGCCTATATCTCAAGCAAGGAAGCGTACAGACAGGTAGGCATGGATAGGGTGATGACATCAGGGAGCCTAGGTAGTGTAGTAGATTGTATGGACATCTCAGGCAAGGAAGCGTACAGACAGGTAGGCATGGATAGGGTGATGACATCAGGGAGCCTAGATACTGTAGTAGTCTGCCCTTACCCCTCAAGCAAGGAAGCGTACAGACAGTTAGGCGTGGATAGGGTGATGACATCAGGGAGCCTAGGTAGTGTAGTCGTCTGCCCTTACCCCTCAAGCAAGGAAGTGTACAGACAGGTAGGCGTCGGTAGGTAGATTGAATCTAATGGTTAGGACACTTGCCCTGTAATGGCAGGAGTATAAGTTTGAGTCCTGATCTTGGCACGATATTCCCTTGTACGAAAACCCGCACGAAAACGTCCTTTGTTTATCATTCAAGCACTTGTCCTACAAGGTTCGCTATGTGGGTGGTCTGTATTTATTTCTTCCTCTTTATATT
>CM059193.1:94006511-94166350 GCA_030323885.1 Branchipolynoe longqiensis
ATAGTATAGTTAGACGAATCTTACCTTGGTACAGATGATGGATAACTCTGTTTTCCCGAGGTACAAGCCTCGGGTAGTCGTGGACTAGGGAGAAGGAAGCAACATCCGGTACAGCAATCTTCACCTAATTATTCAGGATAAAAATGAGCTTAATGATTGGAATTCCTCATGTTTTCTTTTTGGCACAAGCAAACGTAATAGTCGTGGCAGGGTGTGGTGGGCGGGCCCTAGTCCACGACTACCCGAGGCTTGTACCTCGGGAAAACAAGAGTTATCCATCATCTGTACCAAGGTAAGATTCGTTTAACTATACTATTTTACCTCGATACAACGCCTCGGCTACTCGAGGCCGAGGGAGACTTTACGTAGCCTCATTTTTATCCTCTATTATCTGATAAACATAGTAATTTTTCAGTTGTAAATTCCAATTTTGTAAATTCTCAGACATCTTCTTAGTTGGTGAGTAGGCGGGTTACAACCCCGCCTGTCTTTTCTAGTCGTTTGTTGCCATATTTAGCCAACGACCTTGCCGTCTTGCAGCCGGCATATGCTAGGATTCTCTTCACTGAGATTCCCAATTGTCTCGTCTTCGAGACCATAGCACCTCTTGTAAAGTGCGAAGCATGGCGTAGCGTCCTATGTCAAAGCCTGCTGACTTGAGCACGTGAATCGTCCAACTGGCGATCGCATCTCTGGATAAAGCCTTATGTGGCTTTAGGAAGCTAACCAAAAACTGTCTGGAATTATGTATTCCTTTTATCTTGAATATATAAGCCCTAATGGCTGACCCTACACACAGTTTCCTGTCATGTGGGAACCCATTAAAAAGAATCAAGGAGAGGGGATCTCCTGTACTGTTTGATTTTAAAATTTTCCAAATCAAACATGGCCTCCATGTCATCAATGTCTAGGCCAGTAAATAAAAAGGTCAACAATTACTTGGGCCCTATGACTGGTTACCCAAAGTAACAAAACAGCTAATTTATAGCCTAGCTGTTTATCTATAGATGTCCCTAACTAGCCCATTTTCAAGAAAACTTAAATACCCCTGAGACATCCCAAAACCTATTATACTATGGTTTAGGAGGGTTTCTTTCATATAATGACCTCCCGAAACACTGAAGGACTTTGTGTTTCCCAATTAATTCTCCGTCACTCCTTGGTAAGATGACCGAAAAAGCTCATCGAGCTGCATAAATGGCTCCATAACCTAATCCATCATTCTACATCATTCGTAAGAGGCGGACTACCTCGGCCAGGGATGGTTCCATTGGCTTAACTTTATGTATTTAAACAAAAAATGCCCCATTTATTTTGTGGATGGCATAAAAAATATTTATGTAACTTGTTATTCTTTCTTGATTCAAACCAATCAAATTATTGAACCAATATCATCATTTAATGACCAGTCCAAATAATCATGCCGAGTAACTTTCTCTAAACCAAAGTGTTGTAAATATGTGTTCCGAAAGGAATGCCAGAAGGGGTGTTGTTAACACATCCCCACGAATCATTAATGCTTAAAAAATGTTCCCTTACGTGTAGGAAAATTATAAAGTCCTTAGCTCTTAAGGCTAATACTTCCAACCATGGCTACATGTCCCAAACAGGGACCATCAAAGCCCTCCTTGCTACTCTGCCGATTCGGCTGAATGTTTAGGAAACTGTAATAAAATGTATTTTCCTCCCAAATCCAAGAGACAACATCCACTTGCCAAAAATCTTGCTCTGGATGCCATGAACAACTTTATAAAATGTTATTATTTCATGATGCCAACAAAATATATGTGGCTTCCCCAATTCCAATTTAATTTCACTCTCTTATTATATGAGTTGGACATTGTCCTTACCATGTTGCGAATGAAAGCCATTACTGTAGTACTATCTGTCAACATCCTGACATAGCATTAGGGCATGCTGGCTAAACACATAACCCTAAATACACTGCTTCTCAACTCTAGAACATTAATATGATCTACGTTCTTCATCAAGTCAACGGCCTTCCAAAATCCATTTTAGTTCTGTCGTATGCTTTCCAGCAACTCCTAACTTCGTAAATGTGGTACCTAAACCATTTACTGCATTTTGACCAGATGCTTTTGACTGCACAGCAAAACATGAATCATCACTGTCCGGGAACATCCTGTCCTTCACTTTTCATGAGCGAACAAATTACCAATTTGTAAAGAAGGGAAAGCACAAGCTAAACCACTTGGTAAACAAGTAAATTCATATAGTTGTTCATTCGAAATAAACCTTACAAAAGTTTGGTCTGTTTCATAACTTGGTCGGTAACTGCCTGTGAGCAGCTCGACTATGACTGGACCATAATGAATGAATTATCAATTTATGGAAATCTTACCATTATTTTTACCTCCTGGAAAAAACCATTTCCATGGCCCTCTGAGTTTGCTTTGCAACCTCTCCTTATTCTCTTGAGATATTAAGTGAGAGCATTACTCTAGCTTCATGAGCCGATTCTCTAGCCCAGCAGGCCGACATCTGGCCTGCATAGCTCCCCTCACACAGGTTATACCAGGAAGGGCTTAAACCATCACTACCGGTAACGAGTACTTATCATCAGAAATGGGAGCCTTGGGGTTACTTCCCATCGTAAGCAACCAACCCTTAACTCAAAGATCTCAGGATCATTAAAATAGAAAGTGCTCAACCAACTATTTGTTTATTGTTTCCTCCTAGAAAATCTATAATCATATCCAGACTGGTACCGTTAGTAACAGTACAACCCATGGCTAACCCAGCCAAATAGCTCTCAGGCCAGACACGCTATAACCATCAACAGAAAGTTTGAGTGTGGCCATCCAACAAATTGTTTTTGTTTTCATCCCTAGAACCTCTAGTTCATATCAGGACGTACATAATGTGGCTTCAACCAACCTGTCTTCGCTCGGTCACGAGCGGCTTAATCGTTTGTCAATGAGCGACATAACATTATGCAACTTCAGCCAACCTCGTTCTCCGCTCAGCTTAAAAATGATGTAACTTCAGGCAACCTCACCCTCCATTAGGTAACAGACCACCTAAACGGGATGTGGCTTCAGCCAACATCATTCACCGTTTGGTAACAAGCAGCCTAACCGGAATGTGGCTTCAGCCAACATCGCCTTCCATTTGGTAACGGACAGTCTAAACGGGATGTAACTTCAACCCACACCACTCTCCCATTTTTAAACGGTACAGACATAATGTAGTCACAAACATCATCTCTCTCCGCTCGATCCTAGGCGGACAACAGTGATGAGACATCAGCCTAAACAGGATGTGGCTTCAGGCAACATCTTTGGTAGCAGGCGGCCAAAAGGAAATGTGACTACAGCCAACCTCGCCCTCCATTTAGTAAGGGACGGCCTAAACAGGATATGGCTTCAGCCAACATCGCTCTCAGTTTGATAGCAGGCGGCCAAACAGGATGTGGCATCCGCCAACATCACTCTCCGTTTGGTAACAGACGGCCTAAACGGGATGTGGCTTCCGCCAACATCACTTCCCGTTTGGTAACCGGCGAGATAACCTGATGGGGTCACAACCATCATCGCTCTAGGCAACGGGAGGCATAAGCGTAATATGGCTTCAGCCAACATCGCTCTCCGTTCTGGAACGGGCGACACAACGAGATGTGGCTTACAGCCCTCATCGCTCACCACTCGGCCACGGGCGGGTAAAATATTAATGAGGCTTCCGCCAACATGGCTGTCCATTAGCCAACAGCGGCATAACCGTGATGCCATCATCGCTCTCCGTTATGCAACGGCGGCTTAAACGTGATGTGGCTTCCGCCAACATCGCTCTCCGTTCGGCCACGGGCGGCAACTACTGGTGTTGGAGAACATATTTACACCGTTCCAACACAGGCGTGTAAGCTAATGTGTCATGTCGTAGGGTAACGGTATGGAAGCCGAAACCAAACGAGGGGTAGGGACCAGTATATCGGTACCCTCCCACACTCTCTGTTCCGTACACTTCTCCCTCCTGCGGCTACTGCGCCAGCAAGTTGGAGAAAATGCTACGAAACTCGGAGGTACGCCTTAAAAAATTGGGAATCCACAACAGAAACCCAGGATTAATTTCCAACGCGAATCCATAAAAGAAACCGAGAAAAAATCCCAACGAGATGAGGCTCCAGCCAACATCGCTCTCCGTTCGGCAACGGGCGGCTTGTTGAACCAAAAACTTTACCTGTGATGTGGCAACCACCAACATTTACATACATAATTTTAATTATAAATTAATTCTATAAAAATCGAAAAACACCACTAAATGAACCATTAATTCGATTAATATTCATGTAATAAACACATCTACAAATGAACCATTAATTCGATTAATATTCATGTAATAAACACATCTACCCAAGAAATATGTATCCTCCTGTATTCTTGGGTTTAAACTCATCAGAATAACCGCTAACACAATAGCAATAATCAGGTCAAGCAACCGCACAGAAGTAAACAACACGGCGATGTCAATCCACCGTACCGGCCCCCTAATCGGTTTAAGGCCAATAAATTGTTTAAAATATTCGCCAATATTCTAATATTCATACAGAATATTGTTAAACCCAAGAAATATGTTTCCCCCATCATTCTTGGGTTTAAACCATAATAATAACGCTAACACCAGTAGCGATAATCGAGTCAACTAGTCCGACCAGAAGTAAATAACACGGCGATGTCAATCTACCGTAACGGCTCCCGAATCGGTTTAACTCCAATAAATTCTTTAATATATTCGTCTATCTTCTAAGACTCATAGAATATTGTTCTCCACAAGAAATACGTATTCTCCTGTATTCTTGAGTTTAAACTCATAAGAATAACTGCTAAAAACCATTAGCGAAAATCGAGTCGGGATCTCTGACAAGACGTAAACCAATGCAATGGCGCTGTCCAAGTAGCGTACCAGCACACATGTCGGTTTTTCGCCAATAAATTCTTTAATATATTCACCAATATTCTAATATTCATAGAGAATATTGTTGTACACAAGAACTCCAGTATTCTTGGGTTTAAAGTCATAAAAACGATACGAAACAGTAGCGAAAATCGAGTCGGAAAGTCCGACAAGAAGTAAACAACATGGCGCTGTCAAAAAACAAACCGTACCGGCACACATTTCGGTTTTTCGCCAATAACTTCTTTAATATAATCGCCAATATTCTAATATTCACAGAGAATATTGTTCTATTCTTTATAAACAATGGTTGAAAAAATTTCCATAAACTAACCCCAAGTTCTGGAGTTATTGTAGAAAAAGAAACGCTGTACTTACTCGCAAACGTCCACCGCTCACGAGTGGAATATGCTAATTGCTGTACCGGATGTTGCTTCCTTCTCCCTCGGCCTCGAGTAGCCGAGGCGTTGTACCGAGGTAAAATATATATATAGATTAGAGAAAAAAAGAAAAGTGACCTAACTTTTTATATTATATTAAAAAAAACTTTTGTAAATAATTCCTTATGATTGAACAAAACTTTTATTTAGTTTAGACTATATTATTCAAGTGGATGAATGTAACACAATAAATCCTGAAAGTAACATAACACGTGCTCGGCGCTAAAAAAAAAGAAGCTTTATTCGCTGAATAAAAATTATCACTTACCAACAACAAAAATGTTTTAATAAACTTTTTTTAACAAATGAGAAAATAACATAAAGAAGAGCTCACCTCGCGTGTAGCCCTCTACACAGAGGTTCCCCGAGCTGCTCATCTCGGCTATTAATAGACAGCCCTGCTCACGCTGCTTTCCAACCTGAAGTGCACAAAGCAAAGCCGCAATGATTACTGACGCGTACTGCTGGCCACACCAGAAGGTTGGTTGGTTGGTTGGTTGGCTGGCTGAGTTTTACATCCTGGCAACATCTAACGTTATATCAGATCGGGTAGCTACTTGTGACAGTGTGCACTCATGGCAACTTTATAGTGGTGCCCTACTGGGAAACCAGGCCGCCGGCACCATGACCGAATATCCCACTCAGTCACATCACCCTGACACTGAGCTAACCAGTCCTTGCCCTATCCTATTAATGCCGAGTACCACAGACTTCTGCAGTAACTTGTTCTATTAAACTGCCTCAGTATTCCCTACTGTGTGGCGACAAATGTTTAATAAGCGCACCGGTATCTAAGTTAGACATGTCAAATAAGATTTAGATAATTGTTCTGGTTTTGACAATTTTATGTTTTCATCGGATTTTGCAGCTTCAAGACCACTAAAGAACATAGTCAAATTGAAGAACATTTGAAGGTAATCGGACGAACAATCTAAATTCAAAAACGTTCAAGATTTCCGTGAGGTGGTCAAACCCTGAGTGGGATATGGTTTTACTTTACGGATGACCAAAGAGCTTGGTCGTTCTAACGAGTGGGATGTTAGTGTTGATTGGTTGGTTGTTGGAGTTTTACGTCCTGGCAACATCTAAAGTTAGATCAGGTCGACTTTTGACAGTGCACACTCATGGCCACTTTATAGTGCTGCCACACTGGGAAATAAGGCTGCTGGCACCGCGATATCCCACAGTCACATTATCCTGACACTGAGCTAACCAGTCCTTGCCCTCTCCTAAGTCCTATTAATGCCGAATGCCAAGCTAGGAAGCGACAAGTATCAATTTGATAAGTCATTGGTTTGACTTGACTGGGAACTGAACCGTGGATCCCACGCGTGCAAGTCCCGCGCTCTACCGATTCGGCCCCTGCGCCCAATAAGCTACCGTTGAACTCTTGCTTACGGCAGTATTATTTTGTTAAACTGTGCTAAGTGCACACATTCCACAACTACTCATAAGACACCATTGTGACCTTACAGAATGGACTACCAACACCATTTAGGCGCTTGATAAGCAAGGTTACTGGAGAGGTTGCGCTCACCTCCTTCAGGCCGCATATGACCCCAGGGCCAGGCAGCGCATGCGCGTTGATGATGTGAGCCCAGTTCACTATTCTGTAGATCCCACGACTGTACTGCTGCTTCACCGTCTTTCCGATGTCCGCAAACTTCCTGAGAACCCAAACACATGCCACTAGAACGGTCACAACAATGTAGCAAGCTTAGATGAGCTCCACTCCCACCCAGGTGTGCCATGCAACATCCACGAAAGCACCCCGATACGGAAACCACCAGGTGGCAGCACCACGGTACGGAAGCCACCAGGTGGCAGCACCATGGTACGGAAGCCACCAGGTGGCAGCACCACAGTACGGAAGCCACCAGGTGGCAGCACCATGGTAAGGAAGCCACTAAGAGGCAGCACCATGGTACGGAAGCCACCAGGTGGCAGCACCGCGCTATGTTAGCCATGCGGTGGCATCATCGCGCCAGAGAAGCCATTAGGTTACAGCACCGTGCCTTGGAAGCCACCAGGTAGCAGCACCAAGCTATGGAAACCACCAGGTAGCAGTACAGCGCTACGGAAGCCGCCAGGTGGCAGCAGGCTAGTTCCTAAATCCGTCGCTAACATTGATGTAAATGAAGACTGGTACCTAATCCAGACATGAATAATACATCGATAAATATTATTAGCTCTATGATGAATTGACACCATGTCGATAACAAATTTGAGGTGGTTTTTTTTTATATTGAAGGTCTATGGCACCATGTGTTCCAATGAAGTCACTAGTACCAGTACTAACGAGGCTCAATGTGGTTTAACATTGGTTATCATCAGACAGACAAGAATCAATGTGTCAATTTACAGCCATAACACAAATAAGAAACCACACTCGTCTAAACTTTCTATTGATGCCCGGTGTTTTTTGTCATGTGTCATAGCAGGAAAGCCCCCTTGTCAACATGAACATACCTGTCTTCGAAGATGAGGAAGTTGTGTCTAGCAGCGAGAATGGTGAGTTTGGCTACAAAGTCTTCGCTGAAATCTTCTAAGATGTCAATGTGAGTTTTCAGGACACAAATGTGAGGGCCCAACTTGTCTGCAAGCTGAAAATGATGCAATAGTGAACCTTAGAAACACCCGGTATTGGAGCCGAGATACTCTCAATTAGTCTTTGGTGTAATATTCCAGACGCTCAGCGCTCATTGGTCAGCTGTGTTCGGTCAGTCTGAACAACCCCAGTCTCATACAGCTTTAATTCAAGCAGGTTTTATTAAAGGTATTGTTTGTTTGTTGGAGTTTTACATCTTGGCAACATCTAAGGTCATATCCGGATGGGTACCAACTTGTGACATTGTGCACGCATTGCAACTTTTTAGTGCTGCCCCACTGAGAGAACAGGCCACCATCACCATGACCCGATTTCCGACTCGATATGATTATCCTGAAAGAGATGCTACCTAAGTACACTCATGTCCGAGTGGTTCTTGTACCTGCTAAGTAGGGTATGTAGAGGTGACTATATTCAGAGATGCTTCCTAAGTACACTCATGTCCGAGTGGTTCTTGTACCTGCTAAGTAGGGTATGTAGAAGTGACTATATACAGAGATGCTACCTAAGTACACTCATGTCCGAGTGGTTCTTGTACCTGCTAAGTAGGGCATGTAGAGGTGACTATATACAGAGATGCTACCTAAGTACACTCATGTCCGAGTGGTTCTTATCCCTGCTAAGTAGGGCATGTAGAGGTGACTATATACAGAGATGCTACCTAAGTACACTCATGCCCGAGTGATTCTTGTACCTGCTAAGTAGGGCATGTGGAGGTGACTATATACAGAGATGCTACCTAAGTACACTCATGTCCGAGTGGTTCTTGTCCCTGCTAAGTAGGGCATGTAGAGGTGACTATACACAGACAGACGCTACCCAAGTACAATTGTTGCAGCGAGCATCTCCCTACCTGCAGTAGGTGGTGTGTAGAGGTAACGTCAGCTGACAGCGCCAGGTTGGTTTTCTTATAGGCCATGATGGTGAAGAGCCGCTTGATGAGTGGATGTGTGCACAGCGAAGCGCGCTCGTGGTACGAAAAGACCTACAAGCAACCACGCGTTATCGTATTCACACAAAGCAATCTTCCGCTCTACTTCTAACAAAGTCCCGCTCCACTTCCAACGAAATAGATGTCAGGAATGTTGTTTGTCAGTTTGCAATCGAGGTTCACTCACTATTAAGTGTTACGAAATATGTGAATTTGAAGGATTCTATTACAGGTTTGCAAAGCCTACATTTGCTTTGGTATGAACATACCTTCTGACTTTCGTCTAACTTGACGTCACCATTGTGATTGTCGCTGTCCGGCTTCACGGTGGTGTTGTCAGCGATGAACTGTGTCACCTTTTCTAAAGTTTCTTCGTTAATTTTCCCCTCTTGTAATAGAACCTCCAGAAGTCGTGAGATCTTGATGACACTATGAGGAAATGGGAAGCGGTTGTCAGTGTTAATAATTACAGGGTCAGTACACATGTGAAGATATGGAATTCAAGTATATTTCAAGGCTATATTTTATAGGAATTCAAGACTACTTTTCATCTGGAAATCGCCAATCGAAATGGCGATTTTGGACTAATTTAGATCAGTGAGGACAGTTTAATGGAATTCAAGGCTTTTCTAGACTAATTACCCAAAATAGCTTAAATTGACGGCTTTCCAAGGCCTTGAAATGGGGCCAACAAAATTAAGTTTAAGACTTTTCAAGAATTTTAAGGCCCTGTATGGACCCTGTGCTTTGGTTTTAACAATATTTTGACTTTCATCAGCTTTGGATCAAGTACGGACGGGTAATGACCTGAGCAGGTTGATGCCCTTCTCCTTGAGCGCCTCACTCCCGCCTTGTTCGCGGTCCAGCAGTACGACAGCATCCGTCACCACCAGACCTTCCTTGTTCAAACACTGACAAACAAAAAGCACCAGTCAAATGGGGGTGATGAGGGTGGGGGAGCACTCACAATTATTTGTTGTTGTAGTCCTGGCAACATCTAAGGTCATAACAGGACAGGTATCGAATTGTGACAGTGCGCATCGATGGTGACTTTATAGTGCTGCCCCACTGAGAAATCAGGCTGCTGGCACCATGACCGGATATCCCACTCAGTCACATTATCTTGGCACTGAGCTAACCAGTCATTACTCTATCCTATTGTCATGGGGGTGATGAAAATGGGAAATATTGCGCCTAGAGCGGGACTCGAACCCACATCTCTTTGCACTCCGGGCCAGTGTGCTAACCATTACACCACCTAGGCTCCCTGATATCAACACACTCCCCACGCCTACCTGTCTATGTGGTTACTTGCCTGAGAGGTCAGTGCAGACCACTACACTCGTCCCCCTGGAATTGTAAGTCTTTTAATGCTTACAATTACATACATACAGGCAATGCACTAACACATACATACACAGGGTAGGTTCAACAACCATACAGCGCAAAGCTTGTACAGGATCCTGATCACGGCAACCAGTGTCATGGGGGTGATGAAAATGGGAAATATTGCGCCTAGAGCGGGACTCGAACCCACATCCCTTTGCACTCCGGGCCAGTGTGCTAACCATTACACCACCTAGGCTCCCTGATATCACCACACTACCCACGCCTACCTGTCTATGTGGTTCCTTGCCTGAGAGGTCAGTGCAGACCACTACACTATTAATGCAGAGCTCCAGGCTAGGAAGCGACAAGTATCAATTTTATAAGTCATTGGTTTGACTCGACCAGGTGGTCTTGGATAGGGTGATGACATGGTGTAATGGTTATCATACTAGCCAGGAATGCAGGAGTTCCTACTCTAGGCGCAATATTTCCCATTTTCATTACACCCACGACATATGCAATAGGCTAAGCTTCAATTTTCACAATACAGACTATTTTTACACAATGCAGTTGTCAGACAGACCTGGACAGTTTCGTGGACGCTTGACCCAGTCGTTACAACATCCTCAACCACGAGGCACACATCACCCTTCTCGAACTTCCCTTCGACCATCTTTTTCGTCCCATAGTCCTTCGCTTCTTTTCGCCGGATGAGCATTGGAATGTTGTTTTTCGTAGAGATACACTACAAACAGACCATAGCATTCAAATATTTAGCCATGATATCTTGAAATGAGAAAACAAATGAAATTAATAAACAAATAGATTAATTATATATTGGGAGGTTTTGGTTGGTGTTGTAAAGTTCCAGGTGTTACAAATGTTATATTTATTTTATAATTGTACTTCTAGGGGAATAGAAATTTTCTTACGGATAGCTTTGCTTTGATTATTTGTTGGGTTTTACGTCCCAGTAATATCTATGGTCATATCAGGACAGTCATCGACTTGTAGCAGTCCGCACCTATGGCGACATTATAGTGCTGCCCCACTGGGAGACCAGGCCGCCAACACCATGACCTGATATCCCACACAGTCACATTATCCTGATACTGTGCTAACCAGTTCTTGTCCTATCGCAGTAATGCCGAGCGCCAGGCTTGGTAGCAACAAATATCTATTCTATAAGTCATTGGTTTCATTTGGTTGAGATTCTAACTCTCAACCTGCCGCATGGGAAGCATACACTCTTCTGATTCGGCCACCATGCCCTGTTATGTAAGCAAGTTGTGTTGGTCATCTTACTGCCTCTTTAAGAAGTTCATTTAAAGCTTCATATTCCGATGAAAACATCAAATTTTCAGAACCAAAGCAGTGACCTAGATTTGATTCTACATATCTAACTTAGATACTAGTGCACTTATCAGGCATTTGTCACAACATAGAATGGAACACCAAGCCAATTTAACAGAACCTGTTACTGCAGACGCCGATGGTGTTACTTAGAGTTTTGGCCGTGCTTGCCAAAATCACTTTTGTGTGTCTGCACTTCAAATATCTCAAAAGTTAGCCATTCAAATTAAAAGTTACTTCAATCTAAAGTAAGATAAATTATAATGAGCAACTTAATATATCTTTCTCGGAAAATGACAGAAACTCAAAATCATTGGACTATGCAACATTAAGGCAGCCATCTTTTCAGGTATAACTGGAGATGTTTGTTAAATACTCACTGTTGCTATGGGTAACGCAGTGTAGGGCACACCACACACTGTAGAATATTCACATTTCTGTTCGAAGACGGCTTTGTACAAGACATCGGCAACCTCCACCTTCAACAAAGGCACATAGTTAGAAAACCACAATAAGTTATACACCACTAATGAAAACCACAATAAGTTATACACCACTAATGAAAACCACAATAAGTTATACACCACTAATGAAAACCACATCAAAGAATTGTACATACAGTACCATGATATTTACATCACCATGTCGGATGAACTTGAGGTTTAAAATGTCTTAAATTGAGAAAGATGATGAACTGATCGCCATCTTTGCCAATTGTAATGCGCAATACTAGATATAAAATTGATTTTCCGACTATTTAAACATAGACAAGGGAGTACCAGTAGTAATACTGCCAAGTCTTAGGCCTGTATCTTTGATAGTTGTGAAGTTATGATGGAAAAAGTTTCCCCCTACCCCTGAACTCAGCCAGTATTTGAGTCCAAGATTGCAGTGTTAATGCATACAACTTGAAAAAAATAAGGTTTTTGTGCTAGCTTATTATCTAACTGTGGACAAGGCAGTATCAGTAGTAATACTGCCAAGTTCTGGGCCTCTATCTTTGATAATTGTGAAGTTATGTTGAAAAAGTCTTCCCTATTCCCCTAATTTCACAATTCTGAAATTGCTGTCTGAACCAAGTTTGGTGCATAATTATCTGAAAGATTAATTATGTAACAGGTATAAACAAAAGTAGGCTTCATGTGTGTATAGTCCTGAATGAATATCATGAATTTCAAACATCCGAGACTTCAAATATTTAACTTAGAGACCCCTTAACTTTGGTTCAGAGCTAAAGTTGAAAAACAACATTTTCTTGGTCAATTTAATTACATTATAAAGTTTCATAACTTTTGAAATAATAAAGGTATCTGAATAAAATTTGCATTTATTTGCTTCTCTTGCCACCCCTTATTAAAAGCAACAACAAAAATGCCATAAAAATCACTTTTATTTTTATCCATCGTGATACCTACTCAAATTGATGTGAATCTGCTGTTATTTTGAAGGGCACTAAATTGCATAGGTTTCAGTTTTTGTTTGATCAAAATCCATCAAGAATTGACAGAACTGTAGCTTTCAGAAATTGAAGTAAATTTTCCCTACATTAGTACACTCTTACGTCATTTTCATCATGGACGAAAATGTCGAGAACAGGGCTCAATATGAATTATATAATTGACTACGCTTAGTCTCTGAATGCAAATTATATGAAGTTACTAGGTCTATTTGTGCCCAAAATGATATCCTGGAATATTGAAATGATCACAACTTAATTGCTATAACCAATAAGACAAAATGTGGATTTCTATGAAAACTAAATCGTAGATAACTTTGGAACGAATAATGATATTTGCATGATTTAAAAACCCCTTAAATTTATTCTGTGAGCTTTGTCTGTCTACCAATTTGCAGTTTACTGCGCAACAGTTTTTCAATTTTCATGTGATATACCTAGCCAGGGCTGTGACGTCACGCCGACATCGAGAATAGCATCATTCAACCATTATTATATAGCCCTTACAATTGTAAATGTAATTGTGCATTAATAGTAACTTACGCAGATGATCTGAGCGATTGCATAATAAATGTGGCTATTCACTGCAGCGCACAAGACGAGGAAACTCGACACTGTGCATTTTGACAGGTAAGTATAGACAACAACGGGCCAGCACAAACCTACCCAATTATCGCCCACACGCAGCGCGCACTTCACTTCACTTACCAACAACTCCGGATAGGACACAATAACACGGAGGTCAAAATAAACAGGCGACTCCATTCCACTTTTGAGGATGAAGGTGCCGAATTTAATCGCCTCCACATCGTACAGTTGTATGATGAGTTCGTCTAAACTCACACAAGCCGGTGTTGTCCCGTCCATGGTAGACATTTTTAGAAGCGGAAGCCGCAGGTGTTCGGGTCGGGTCGCCCGAGTCGTCCGAATTTCAAATCGAACACCGCGAGTAGAGAAACATTACAAGCCCTACATGTTATTTTAATGCTTTTTTTTTTAATAACCCAGATTGCCAGCTTCTACAATCATAAAATACTTTAAATCCTATGTTGCTGTACTTATATCGGTTATTGAAAAAAATATTAAGTTTAACCACCATTTTTTCCACCCCGAGCGTATTCGTTTATTTAACCCGAGTCTGTAGGATGTGCGCATGCGCCAAAAAGTGGCTCGGGTGACCCGAGTTGATTAATCGATCACGCCCCCTGGGCCCGCGCGCAGACTCGTCACGAGCACTCCCACTTCCTGCAGCTTGTAAACAGACGCGTGTGCTTTTTACCAGATACTACAAATGTGTATTATATTTATCCAGTAGGCCTACCAACCTACTCTCTGTGCTTTCACATATTTGTGGAAAACTCATCGACTAATCGAGCACTAGTTTAGTAGTTACTAAGTTAGGTTAGATAAAACTTCACCCGATAGACTACATCACGGTGTGGTGGTTTCAGCGTGTTCCCTAGATAAAAGATTCGACACCTGTCCTTGTAGTACACGGGTGAAGACCAGGCTTATATAAATACGGGGGAAAATAGCATTAAAGTTGCATGGTCCGATGGCGTTTGAATTTTTATCTTATTTTTTAGATAAATACATCAAAGTGATCATTATGAGCTACTAATCATTAGTCTGGGGTCATTTTGATGAAAAATGACTAGTTTTGAAGCAATTTGAGCTGAAAGAACCCAAAATAATTTCGACAAGCTTGTCAAAACTCCTGTGGCTATGAGCTAGATGGTCATCTCGCGGCCACCATGTGATGTGAGGTGACCTAGTAATCCTGGAACCTGACAGGGCTGTAGGTAGGTATTTCTGTTTGGGGTTTGAACATTCTGGGGACGGATTAGTGCCATAGGCTCAAGACACTAGGGTTTACAAAAAATTATTATTTTGTAGAAAGGTTCATTTGATTTATATCTATCGAATTGACCAAGTAGCATCAAATATCCAACATCAGATATATATCGGTATATGGTGTTTGGGTTTGTTGTTGTGTGTTTGTGTGGTTGGGGTTTAGGGCTTAATGCTTCATATGAAACGCCTCATTATACCACCTGGGAGGTGGTTTATTTGAAGCGATTCAGCTGGTTCCCGGGCGGCGATAGTATAAAATAGTATGGCTTGCCAGCAACAGGGGGAGCAGTAACTAATCGCTTGTACCCGGCAGTGTTAGGGCCCAATTAGGCCGAAATCTATTAAATGCGATCATATTTAACAGAATTACATCCTCAAATAATGAAATTTAATTAAATTAACCTTAAATTCCAAGCGATATTACCGTAGCAGCAACATCGGCGTCGAATCACCAAGTGTAAACAAAACAAACAGCAGTGCTAGCCGGCTACAGGCGCCTGCTGATTCCCGGCGTCGACACACTTTTCAACTCCGCCGTGTAAACACGCTTCCAAAACGCTTCATATGAATCGCTTTGTCTACATCGTTTCACAATTCCCCGTGTAAACACGGCTTAAGATTGACATGGGTAATTCGGGACCGAGGAGGGTTATAAGGATGTATAGGCATGTGGGTTAAGTTCAAGTTCATGATCGGACTAGGTAGAGTCATAGTGTCTTAGTAGGTAATGTTCAGTGTTCATGTTGATCGGTCCGTAGTGGTCCGTTAGTCATAAGGACAGTTAATCGAGGTAGGTAGAAGTCAAGGTCGTGTGGTGAGGGGTCTGTAGGTGACCCGGGCCTCAACCTTAGGAGTGGGGGGGCGGGGTGGTAGTTGGGTGGGTGGGCGGCGAAGTTGGAGGTGTTGTCGGTGGGTCGTCTGGGTGAGAAGTGGCTGTGGGCTTGGGGGCGGAAGTGGAGAGGGTTTTTGCTGGGTGCGGGCAGCGGCACCAGCGCAGGGCGGGTGCCGCCACCTGGAGGTAGGTGGGGGTATGAAGCCCGGGGGGGGGGGGGGGGGGGGGGGGGGGGTTGCTGGAGGAAAGGGGGGGGTGGGGGGGGGGGGGGGGGGGGGGGAAGGGAAGGGGGTGAGGATAGAGGGGGAGTGGGGGGAGGTCAGCTCCTCCTCGGTCCCGAATTACCCATATTGCGAAACAATATGAACAATTCGACTCCACTCATAGTGTCTAATCGCCGAATGTAAACTAAACAAATCGCCGCATCGACGTCGATATCCATGCTGTCGAAATCAACAAAACATCGCCGCCGCCGCCGCATCGGTGGCAATGTATTAGGCCCAAATCTATTCAATGCTCTCATATTTAACAGAATTACATACGCAATAAGTGAAATTTTATCAAATTAACCCTAAATTCGAACCGATATTAACGCCGCCGCCTTCATAGTGTCTAATCGGTGAATGTAAACTAAACAAATCGCCACCGCCGCATCGACATCAATATCCGTACTGTTGAAATCAACAAAACATTGCCGCCGCCGCATCGGCGGCAATGTATTAGGCCCAAATCTATTCAATGCTATCATATTTAACAGAATTACATACGCAATAAGTGAAATTTGATCAATTTAACCCTAAATTCGAACCGATATTAACGCCGCTGCCGCATTGGCGGCGTTATTCATATTGTCGAACCGAGGGATTTCCCAAATCTATAAATAAATTCACGTTTAGCTATAATGAAAGTGTTACGCGCTCCTGCATACGGCTTGACCACATTCCCCGGCTCGGAGATAGCTAAACGGTATCAGGCTGTAACACCAAACGCCGCTATCACCGACTCCTGCATACGGGCCCAGGTCGACTGCCTGGATAATAATCAGCATTTTTGTGTTGGGGAATTTTTAGCATAACTGTCCATCTGCAATGGTTTATAGGGGCCTATTGGTGTAAACTATCAATAAATAACACTAACTGCACACACAACTTCATTGACATGTGTGTCCCACCCCCCACCATTCATCGATTAAAATTGCATAGTTTGATGTTTTGAAATTTCTGCCATTGGGACGATGTCAATCATATACACGCGAGTGGAGTCGACAAATACACGTCCCGTGTGCAAAAAAAGAATAACTTAGATTAATGAAATGGAAATATAGGTAAACTGGGCCATGATACAATACTTTAAATCCTATTTTGCTGTACTTTTATCGGTTATTAAAAAAAAAAGAACAAACTGTCCACCCGAGCGTATTCGATTATTCAACCCGAGTTTGTAGGATGTGCGCATGCGCCAATAAGTGGCTGGGGTGACCCGAGTTGATGCGAAATCCGCGCATGCGCAGAAGCAACGGGACACGTCTGAGCACGGGAACACGCTGAAACCACCACAACGGTTCCAGCGGCTCGGTGCATTGTGGGATGCATCAGAGCAAAACATACCCCCCAAAAGCACATGGCATATGCTAATACACTGGGTGCAGCTATGAAATGTGCTAGTTTCAGATCATCTCAGCTCTTGTTTGAAACATAGAATACCAACTAAAAAAATATATATAATAAATTAAGATATGAATCTTTTATCCAGCATTGCATTTATATCAATATAATCAGCACATCTTATGCCATGTGCATTTAGATTTAGAAAGATCTAGGCACTCAGACTAGTGTTAGAGCCATAGCCAGAGTACTCAATGCATTGTCGATGCGCGAAAAGGAAGAAGGCAAGGCGGAGGTGGAGGAAAAAAGAGGCGTATATTGGGACGCCTCAGAACATAAGCTATACAAGGAAGAGTACATAGAGGCAGCTCAGAAGGAGCAAGGTAAAACAATAATACAGTAGACAGTAAAAAGAGGAGCTCAGAAGGAGCTAACAGTATACCTTATGGTAGGGTAGGAGGAGCTCGTGGGAGCTTAGAGTTGAGGGGAGGGGCGCCGAGGAGCCCTCCACCAGCAGAGGAGAGTAAAGAGAGAGAAGCAGTAAGAGATAGTTGGGTGGGTGGGTGGAGAAGAAAACGATGCTGCAGGGAGGACGGCTGGAGGGCGAGTGCCTGAGGGAGGCCGGCGGGCGGCCTTATAAGGGAGGGAGCTGAAAGCCGAGTGGGGAGGTGAGAAAGCGGCGGGGCAGGGCGACAGGGTGCAGGGCGAGGGGTGAGAGAAAGCTGAGGGGCGGATGAAAGGGTAGGTGGGAAAGCTGCGCGACGGCAGGCGAGGCGGGGGGAGGGCGACAGGGGTGAGAGAGAGCTGAAGGGCAGAGAGGGGGAGGTGGGAAAGCTGTGCGACGGCAGGCAAGGCGGGGGGAGGGTCTCTTCCTTCCCTCGCATCAAACGCAATGCGAGCATTACGACCAATGGCAGTGAGCAATCTCCATACAGGAAAAGTAAAATATTGATAACACCACACCACCTAGAGACAAACCGCTTGGAACACATATAGAAAACATGTTTATCAAAAAGATTATATTAAATTGATATGGTTAGGGTTTTGGATTTCTATTAATTTTGAATAAAACTAATGTTTTTCACTGTGCGTATAGGCAAAATCAATGCCTGTACGCCTTTGCTTTGCTCCCAACGCCGTTTTCAGCGCATGCACAGTCGGAACCGTGATCTAGTTTATTGTTATGTTATGTAATATGTTATGTAGCTACTTACCCATGGGGAACCGGTGTGGCGGTTTCAACGCCCGGTCAGTTTCAGCGCCCTGCGTGGCTTCTGCGCATGCGATGGTATGTCGCGTGATGCGGCGAGTCATGCTATTTTACTAGTCTTACTACTCGGCGATTCAGCACTACTTCTTCACTGCTACGTTAGTATCGCTTGGAAATTAACGGTTTATTTAATTAAATTTTCTTTAGATTTTGAGTATGTAAATTCTTGTTAAATTATGATGCATTCAATAGATTTTGGCCTAATCGGTCCCTAACACTGCCGGGCACCAGCTGAGCTTGTAGCCGGCGAGGCCACGGGTGTTTTGACCATCTCTTAAAATCCGCGCATGAGCAGAAGCCACGGCAGGGCGCTGAAACTGACCGGGCGCTGAAACCGCCACACCGGGGTAGAATAGTTCCTCTGCACCCCCTTGCAGATCGTAAAAGGCGACAAATGGGGCGACTCGTTTGCCGTGAGTCGCAACTCGTGTCGGTGGAGGAAGGGATCCTGGTACTTGAGGACAGTGAGCAGAAATTGCTCTCACCGATCCAACACTGCACTTTGGCCCCGACTTCACCTAGACGAGTGGTTGGATTGGCCCGGTCCAATCAATCGGCTGGTCACACCTTGCCCTAGGATAGTAAGCTATTTCAGAAAAACAACAGATCAAACCTACTGTGGTAAAAATGGTTATTGCGCAACCTATGAACAAAAGCTATTCCTAGAAGGTGGTGGCTAATGGGTCAATCAAGTCAATTCAATTCAATTCTTTTATTTTAACTCTCTGCAAGGTATGTTTACAATAAACTGAGGTGATACAATAAATGCATACAAATTCCTTACAGACAGAAAGGATCCCAGAAAAGCGATGCTTATCTAGCTGGTCTCCATGATGTGAATGAACAAGTGATGACAATAACAAATTATTAAACTTAAGCTACATTTTTAACTAATGATTATGATGAGATACTGATGCGTCTCTTCACAGTTAGTAAAAAACAAAGTAATGATAGGAATATTATATGGATATTGTGTCATGGATTCATGTACTTACATGCAGTATCAGTAGTTATTTTGCATGTATGTTAATAGGGGTAAATCTTATGTTCTTTGCCATAGCCACTTGATATTTTAAATTATGCGACTAGTTAATAACAACTATATCCTATTATATATATTCTTTACTGGTAATCGATTTAGTATGCATTGAGATAGCTTATCTTTAGTTTTTTACAGAAGTTTTTCAAAGTTTTAAGGTTTCTAATCTCTACTGGTATTGAGTTCCAGATATTGGTTCCTTGGTTTTCAGTTGTTATTTTGCCATATTTGTTTCTAGTGTGTTTGTGATGTATGTTATTTATCTGTCGTGTGTTATGGGAATGGACCTGATTGTTTTCTTTGAAGAGATTATCAAATATTTCAGGGAGGAGGCCATTCTTTTGCTTGTAAACAAATTTTGCAATGTATATTTTATAAATGTCAGTTACCATAAGTAAGTCCAGGTCTTTATGAAGTGATTTAGTTGGGGTGAGATAGTCTTTGCTATACAGTATTTTCAAGGCTCTGTTTTGTTGTGTCTGTACCTTTTTTAGGGTTGATAATTTGGCTCTCCCATACACCTCTATACCATACTGGATTTTGGAGTAAATGTATGCATAGTATAGTAATTTTTTATTTTCCTCATGTACAAGTCGTCTGATTATTTTTAATGAGTTAGCCGTTTTAATTATTGAATTATTTAAGTTATCAATATGTTCATCCCAGTGTTTTTTTTGTAAATATAGTTTATTCATTGAATAAAGTCTTTTGTCAGCGCCGTGGCACTGGTCTTCCAGCCATGTGACAATACAGTTATTTACAATATATGCAGCTAGCCCAAATCAGCTGAAATAACAATATCAAACATTCAAAGACTTACATATGGTATAGTTTGACAATTCACATACAAAAATAGCAGTTATATGTTGTATTCCTACACACTTGATACATACATGTGTATTGATTAGACCTTTACATTACGGAGTGGTTAGGTGCATAGTTTTCCTTCATAGGTTTGTATGCCTACTATGTTGTGAATTGCAAAACTATCATGTTGTTGGAGTTAACATTTTGAGATGGAGTGAGTGTTAGTAGAATGGTTTGTTTATTCTGTTAGATAGAGTGTGGTTAGCTTATAGGGTTATGCTTAAAAGGTTAATACCTCAGGTGTGTTTTTTGACTACATGAAGTAGTTTGAGTAAGTAGGTTGTTAGTAATGATGGGATAAACAATGCTTGGAGGATTGTATGTTTCAGTCATTTAGTAGTCTAGTACAGACTTTATTAGTGTCTATGTTTGTACAAAGACCCCATAATACCAAGACAGCTCACTCAGCCTGTACTGTGTAATCAAAATGATCAAACCCACCACTTGGTGCGCTGGCTGTTCCCCCGGCTAAACAGATGCCACAATATATGCACAAATGTATATATGAATGTGAAAGCTGTGTGACGATGGCGACGAGGACGATGATGTGTGCCTGTTCATAGCAATCCGATATTGATGTGTATTCACGCTTACCCGCCTCATGCATGATATAACGTATGTGTTTACATGTGAAACACCAACCAGCAGCTGGGTCAATCAAACCCACCACAAGGTGGCACCGCAAAATTTACATCACATGGGAGAGATAGGGAGTGAGCCGTCCCAGTACCATAGGGCCCCCGGTCTATAGCAATACTACCAGACTGATACACCTTTCCGAATTTGCTGGGCAAATAATTTGTACGGTGGATAACTTGGTTTGTTGGCAGCAGGCAAAGGAGCACGTGGGGTGGTGGGAGGGGGCAGGGTGGCCATAGGTGCTTATAATAGATAGCTAATTAAATATGGCGACCTCATCACTAGGCCTGTAGAAGGACCTGATTGGTTTTCATCTAGAATTATACCTAGGTATTTCACAGAAGGGACTCTTTATTGTGTTATTGTTTATCTTTATGTTGTTTAGGTAATCAGGAATGGTTGTACTTCTGCTTTTAAATATTGTGTAGCATGTTTTGTTCAGGTTTACTGTTAATTTGTTATCATTGCACCATGTAAATATATCTGAAAGGAATGTTTTAATTGAATGTTTTAGTTGTTTGGGTGAATTTGAGGTTATGAAGCCATTGGTATCATCTGCAAATAACCTTGTTTTGACATCTTGTTTTGTACAGTTGACTATATCATTTGTGTAGATCAAATGACTGCAGAATTTTTGTTGCCTCATTATTTGAGTATGCAGATTTTATTTGCCTCATTATTTGAGTATACCATCCTTGTATCCCTGGGCCCATATGTATCAGCCAATTTTTAACCTGACCAGGGTTAAAGGAGGGTGCCGGGTTAGCTAACCGCAGAGTTCCAAATGTGTCACGGGGGATGTATGAGACCAAAACGTGCCCGAGTTAGCTAACGTTTCAGTTATTTATAGATTTGGGAAATCCCTCTGCGTTTGTAGCCATATATTAGGCTCAAATATATTAAATGCTATCATATTTAACAGAATTACATACGCAATAAGTGAAATTTTATCAATTTAACCCTAAATTCGAAGCGTTATTAAGGCTAGTGCCGCATTGGCGGCGATATTAATAGTTATATTTTCGAATCGACGAACGTAAAGTAAACAAATCGCCGCCGCATCGACGTCGCTTTCCATACTGGCGGCAGCAGCGGTTTGTTTACTGTACGTTCGTCGATTCGAAAATATAAATATTAATATCACCGCCAATGCGGAGGTAGCCTTAATAACGCTTCGAATTTAGGGTTAAATTGATCAAATTTCACTTATTGCGTATCTAATTCAGTTAAATATGGTCGCATTGAATAGATTTGGGCATCATAGGTTCCTAACCCCACCTTTAACCCTCCTTTCGCATGGGGTTAGTGCAGGCGACTTTAAACTCGCCGAGTTAGTTTAATCCCGACACATACATACGCAGTTTTCGCCTCTAACCCGGGAAATCTGCACGACGCAGGGTTACCACCGCTAACCCGGGCTCATACATATGGGCCCTGGTGTGCATCTGATGCATACCACAGCTCTGCACATCCCCTTGTAGGACTACCCCCCAAAAAAGAAGAGACAGATGGCTGACAACTCGGACTCCGAAAACGACGATCCTATTAATGTTAAAAATTGGCCGCGATTCATTGTGATCACATTCACTGACTCGGCTGCCAGGCCCTCTTGCTTTGCCATTGATAAGGGCATCAAGGGGATAGCGGGCACCATCACAAAGGTCATAAGGATGAAGTCTGGTGATTTTCTGGTTGCGTGCGCAAAGAAGGCCCAAGCAAGCACGTTGGCAGGTGTCGGCATAAAGGCCTCTCCTCACCGTACCCTCAACTCTAGTAGAGGAGTAATCCGAACTAGAGATCTAAGTGGGGTCGCTGAGGATGAGATCGCACTCGAGCTGAAACCACAAGGTGTACAAAACGTTCGAAGGATAACGATACGGAAAGAAGGTAAGGAAATAAAAACAAATACCTACATCCTCATATTTAGTACACCAGTGCCGCCCCAGAAACTTAAAGTTGGTTACCTCAGTGTTGGTGTGGATGCTTTTATCCCGAATCCTCTTCGCTGTTTTAAATGCCAAAAGTATGGACACGGAAAGGATAATTGCAAACACGAGGTAACCTGCTTCCGATGCGGCCAGACGGGTCATGACAACACTGATTGTCCTGTTTGGATGAAAGAAAAACAAATCCAGCGGGTTAAAACTGAAAACCGGATAAGCTACCCGGAAGCGGGTGGAGGGCCTTACCCCTTCACCACTTGCCAAGAGCTATGCCGCGGTGGCAAAGCCCATTACCAGGACAATCGATTACCAGACCGATTTGACATGGCTGTCGGGAGAGAGGCCCATGGCCCGCTCACCGACCCAGAGTCCGAGTGTAAAGCCATCTGAAAAAAAATCTGAAATAAAGTCTGCCTATGTTCAGACAGAGGCGGCTTCAAGTTCTACACACAAAACAATTGAAAAAGGAAAAAAAGAAGTAACAAAGAAAAGCGCTTTAGTGCGCAAAAGACCACTATCGGGCTGTATGCCCAAGGGGGCAGCATCCCCCATCCCCAACGAGGTTCCCCCGAGCCGCGGCCGTAGCGTGTCCCCTAAGGTGAAACTTGTGGGATGTGTGCCTGTCACGCCGCCAATATGACAGGCGCACATATAATAGAATGGAACTGCCGAGGTTTTAGAGCAAACTTCAGTGAGGTGCGGTTGCATTGTGAGAGGCTTGACCCTTTTGCCCTTTGCTTACAAGAAACATATATAAAGGCTACTGATCAGATCTCCCTAAAACACTACAATATGTATCACTGTTGTGCGCCGGATGGGAAACGAGCCACTGGTGGCCTGTCCTTTCTGGTGCGTGAAGACATGATACATACCCCCAGAACATTAAATACAACTTTTCAAGCAATAGCCAATCGAATTAGTCTCGATAAAACCATTACAATATGCTCCATATATATTCCCCCTAACTCCATTTTTTCAACACAAGACTTAGAAACTTTAACGGATCAGTTACCTTCCCCCTATATTTTAATGGGGGACTTCAATGCACACAACCCCCTGTTGGGTAGTGCAAACACAAACAGCAAAGGCAGGGGAGTTGAGAATTTCCTGGGCAATCGTGCTTTGAGCTTTCTAAATGGTGGGTCCCATACCTATGTTCATCCTGGGTATGCGACCTCCTCTGCGATCGACCTCACTAATTTGCAACCGGATATCCTGCTGGACTTCTCATGGAGAGTCTGGAACAACCTTTGCGGAAGTGACCATTTCCCTATCGTGATTACGACCAAAGGACCAGCTCAAAACCGGAAGGAACCGAGCTGGTGGCTGAACAAAGCCGACCGGTCACTGTTCCAGTCACTCACCCGTGAGAGGTTCGCTGGAGTAGCCCGCAATGATCCTCTTGCAATGAAAACATTCACAGAGATCTTGGGGTCAATTGCAGAGGAAACCATTCCTAAGACCTCTGGATTTCCAAAACATATAACAAATCCTTGGTTTAATGCAACTTGTAAGAATGCGATCAATGAGCGGAAAAAGGCGCAACATGTGTTCTGGCGGCCCACCACCGAAAACCATGTTCGTTTTAAAATTCTAAGGGCTCGGGCTCGCCAAACTATTCGGGAGGCTAGGAGGCTGTGTTGGAGACAATATGTCTCCGGCATAACCACTCGCACCCCACTTTCTAAAGTATGAACCATGATCCGGTAAATAAAACTGAAACTGCTGGATCATCAGTCCAACACCTAAAACACAATAACATTCTTTTAATTTCCGTAACCGACATAGCCAACCTTCTTGCCACCACATTTTCCCAGAACTCATCTGTGCAAAACTTCCTTCCCGCCTTTGCGCAGATGAAGTTGCATCTGGAGAAACATTCAATAAATTTCAAATCAAATATCAATACAACAAATTGTCTTTTACCCCTCATATTAAGTATTTAAAGTCCAGATGCCTTAAGGCACTGGGCATTTTAAAAGTTCTAGCCCACACACAGTGGGAAGCAGACAGCACTGTCCTGCTCCAATTATATAGAACATTACTACGTTCAAAATTGGACTATGGCTGTACTGTTTATGGTTCAGCCAGAAAATCATACATATCACAGTTAGACACTATACACCATCAAGGCCTTCGGCTGGCCCTGAGGGCTTTCAGAACCTCGCCCGTCCAGAGCCTCTATGTCGAAGGCCGAGAGCCCTCCCTTAAGAGTAGAAGGCTCAAACTGTCTATGCAATATGTGGTAAAATTAAAAGGAAATATTTTAAATCCTGCATATAAGTGCATTTTTATATCACCATATGAACACCTCTATGAAGCACGGCCAACATACATAAAGCCGTTAGGCCTCAGAATAAAGCCTCATTTGGAGGCTCTGGGAGCAAATCTACATAATATAGCACCCTCACAATATTCAGATGTTCCTCCCTGGCAGCTGAGGAAACCAAACATCATCCTCCAGCTGGCCATGTCGAAGAAATCTCAAACGCACCCAATTTCATATCATGAAAGCTTTATCGATGTGCGAAGTGCTTTTAGTTCCCACCTAGCCGTTTACACGGATGGGTCAAAGACAGACAACAGAGTCTCTGCGGCAGCAATCGTCCACAGACGTGAATTAGGTATGCGTATTCCAGATCAGAGTTCCATTTTTACTGCTGAGGCACGGGCACTCCTCGCGTTAGAGTGCATCGAAACCTCAGCCAGTCATAAATTCATTTTCACTGACTCTTTTTCCTGCCTTCAGGCTTTAAACAATAGGAAACTGGACCACCCAATACTACTTAAAGTACTCATTAAACTAAAGTCTCTTTCAATAGCAAAATTTGACATTCACCTATGTTGGGTGCCCAGTCATGTGGGTATCCCAGGAAATGAGAGAACAGATCAAGCAGCTACTCGAGCCCTGACTGCTCCTTTGGAACACTGTCATATTCCCCACTCTGATCTGAAACCTACCATTCAAAAATACATCTGGAACCTATGGCAGATCAAATGCGATGAACACTGAGAGGGAGATTGCCGATGGCAGAGGAAAGTGCGGCTAATCTAACTAGGTCAGGCCGGGTGATTAGACCAGCAGAGAGGTTAGACCTGTGAGTCAGTTCAGGAACTGTAGTCGCGTATAAAGTATGTGCATGTAGGTTAAGATTGTCATTATTATTGAGTATTAGAGTAATGTTGTATTGTTATTGTGGCAAGCCAGACAGTATCTCTAAAGGAGGCTAAGCAGCTGGACATTTCAAAGGACATCAGTGACATTGTGCACTTGGACATTTAAACCTGTGGTTAAAGATAAGTACTTGTGATGTTTTTATTGTATTGTTATATTGCACTGTATTTTGGGCATGTAGACCTGTTGTGATGATGACGATTTTGAAACATTTCATGTCTTAGAAATACTTTGAGGGGGGATGTAATATATGCATAAAGGCATCCAGGCACGAGTGGAGAACAAAGGAATATGCTAATGAGATGACGTCATGACAAAGGGTGCTGGTGGTTCAGGACCCTGGACGGTGAATAAAGCATTCAGTATGTTTTAGACATGCACCTCGCTATAAACTCATCTCCAGGATCTTTAGTCCACTCAAATTTCTGTATAAAATAATCCCTATCTTGTTGTAGCTCAATTAGTTTGTCGTTAATATACCCTGCAGTATTTGTTCTTAGCTTAAGTTCCAAGGGACAGTGCTCGTTTGAGGCTTTTTCTATTGCATTGTATAACATTTGCCAGCATTGGTTGGGGTTGTGTTGCATTTTTTTTTTTTTTCGTCCATTAGTTGTTTAGGCAGGGGAAATTTTAGTCATAGACGACTGGTCTTCCTCATTCCACTGCTGGTCAATAGAAAGCCCGAGCCTACAGTTTTACCGACCCAAGGGATTTTTAACCTCCCACACCACATAGACATGGTATGAGAGCAACCGGCCTTTGATGACGCTGTAAGTTATACACATCAGTGGAAATCCAAATTGGCAGAGCTGGGGGCATGGGGAATCGAACCGCCGACCCTCAGATTAGGAGTCTGACCTAGAAAAAAGTCAGTCACTCTAACCACTCCGCCACAGAGAAGATTAGTAATAGTAGGTCTCTTTGGTTTATTTCCCTGAGTGAGTCTTCTAGGTCACTGTGGTTGTAGTTTCTGTATGTGCATTGTGTTTGATTCGCGGCGGGGAAGGGACCCCCCCCCCTCGCGACGGTTATCCTCTTACATAATCTCCCACGCTCCCCTGCCTTATAACCCTGCCCTCCTGCTCCCTCCAGCCACTCTCTCCGAGCCCCGCCACACGCTCTCCTGCCTCCACGCCTTTTCTTTTTTTTGGGCCTCACCACGCCTCTACACACCTTTCTGCCTCCCTGGCCTATCCTCATCACCATTGGCCCTTCCTACAGTATCGTTGGCCCATTTTTTTTTTTTTAATTTTAATTTTTTTTATTGAGGCTGTATTTATACTGTCCATAGCATATAAGCCCGGGTACCCAGGCTTTTTTTCAATGCTGGCCAGTTGTAGTGTTGGTGTTATCTTACCACACAGTGGCTGCTGATAAGATATTTGATTGCCTGCATTTCAGTAGCAGATAGATAATTGGTTGGTATGGTTAATAGCCTATGTTAGTTTTTTTGGATTTTCTTGGTATATATGTATTCATTTTTCTACTCTTATTACTAGACTAGCCTACTCCTATTTACATATCATAGGCTTGTACGTAGCTGTGTGGTGTGTTATCTGGCTACTTTTGGCATGGTTACCTTCCATTGGGCGTCCCGCTGGTGGGCCATGACATATCACATGCCCCTTTGCAGTGCAGCTTATTGGGGGTTTCCTAGCCATATTTTGCACAGATATTTTTTGTAAGTTTTTAGGTCAGGAATTTGTCGTTCCTTTACCGTTTGGGCATTCCACACCTTGGCAGCCATTTCCAGCGTGCTTCTCTCATGAGCTTTTATTTGGCTTCTGGTCTGCTTTAGTAGTGGCACATTATTTGCTCTAGTAGCCCTTTGTGGTTTTGTTAGGAGTTTATTGTTTTGACTATAGCTATATGCTAATGTTTTCAAATGAATTATTCTCCTATTTTCTAGTAATTTCACTTTGGTTCTTTTGTGTATGTCATAGGTGGGGTGCAGCTTGTCTACTCTTAGACAGATTTTTAGGGCTCTGTTCTGCAGTGTTTGCAGTTTTTTTAGTAGTTATTTTCTCGCACCCATGTAGTTTACATCTCCATAGTCAAAATAGGGGAGCACCATGCCCTTGAAGATTTTTATTGACATTTCTTGTGTCATGTAGTCTCTTAGCTTTGCAAATAGCCACAGTTTGTGGTTTACTTTTTGTATAATTTTATTTATACATAGGTTGTAGTTTAGTTGGCTGTCCAACTCAAGGCCTAGGTATTTGTAATGGTCTACATTTTCTAGTGTTTGGTGTCCCTTGGGGTACACCACATGTGACAGGTTGGTTGTCTGATAGTGTATTGTTTATTTTTGTTTTCTGTTGCCTGTTGTTCAGGTAGCATCTTATCCAATCCATAGTGTTGGATTTTATGCCCATGGTTTTTAGTTTTTCCAGTAGTATTTTGTGGTCTACTGTGTCAAATGCTTTGCTGAAGTCAATGAAGGCGGCTCCAACTAATTGTTTTTGGTTCATTGATGCCATTATGTCATTTGTTAGGTTAGCTATTGTTTTTGATGTGGAGTGCAGTTTCCTGAAGCCCCCTTGTCTTTCGTTTAGTATATCGTTTTTTTCCAGGTGTTCATTGATGTGTCTATGTAACACTTTTTCAATGAGCTTGCCTGGGGTTTGAAGAATTGATATTGGCCTGTAGTTTCCCATGTTTTGTTTGTCTCCACCTTTGTGAATGGGGGTGATGGTTGCCATTTTCTAGGCTGAGATAAAACGCCCCTGCTCAAAGGAGATGTTGAATAGGTCTACTATGGTGGCCGGGATGGCTTGGACTGCCTCTTTCAGTATTTTAGTTGGTATTTCATCTATTCCACTTGGTTTATTCGTGTCTATGTCATTTATTAATTTTTTTACTTCTATCATATCTGTTTTGCAGGTGGGGATTTCGTTCTCCACAGTTCCTGATCTGTTTTCCCATCTTTTTTTAAATTTTTCTGACAGCTTTTGCCCTATTGTGGCAAAGTGTCTGTTCAGTTTGTTTGCTGCATCTTTGTCTGTGAGCATTGCCCCTTCGTTATCTTGGAAGTTTGTATGCTCTTCTTTGTTATTTTTTGGGAATAATAGGTTTACATTTTTCCAGAATTTGTTTGTGTTGCTTCCCCAGTCTTTGTCCTGCTTCATTATGTATTTCTTTTTTGCTGTTCTCACAGCTTTGAGAGAGTTGTTTCTGGCGATGCGGCAGGCCAGTTTGTCTTCTATTGTTTCTGTGCGTTTTGCTTGATCACCCAGTTTACTTTTGGTTGTGATGAGTGTTAGCAGGTCTTTGTCTACCCAAGGGTCTTGTTTTTTTTTGTATTTTTATTTTCTTCATGGGACACTACTTCATCTACACTACCGAGGCCGATATGCACTAGCCTTGGCCGATCCGCACTATCCTGCATCACGGCCTCTCTCACCACGCCTCCACACGCAGTTCCTGCCTTCCCTGGCCTGTCCTTACCACCACTGGTCGATCTGCACTATCCTTGGCCCATCTTCACTATCCTGGCCGATCTACACTGTCATTGGCCATCTACACTATTGTTGGCTGATCTACAGTATCCTGCATGCTGGTCTACACTGTCACTGGCCCATCTACACTGTCGTGGCCGATCTACACTGTTGTTGGCCGATCCGCACTATCCTTGGCCGATCCGCACTATCCTGCATGACGGCCTCTCTCACCACGCCTCTACGCGCAGTTCCTGCCTTCCCTGGCCTATCCTTACCACCACTGGCCGATCTGCACTATCGTTGGCCCATCCACACTATCCTGGCCGATCTACACTGTCTTTGGCCATCTACACTATCGTTGGCCGATCTACAGTGTCCTGCATGCCGGTCTACACTACTCTGCCGCGGCCGCCCCTGGGCCCCCCCCCCCCCGCCTCACATCACGCCGCCCTGCACACCACCCGCTGGGGCAGTGACGTAACCTGCACCACACCGCCGCCTGCCAACAGGTGGTGGTGGGGCCCTTCACACAGCCGCCACGCGCACGGCGGCCAGCCCGGTGACGTCATCAATGACGCCAGGGCGGCCCTCACACATCCCCCACGCCCCGGGTGGGCTACCCACTGCCACCACAGCACCAGGCGGCATCACCTGTGACGTCATCAGAGCCACCGCCTCCCCCGGTACTCCCGCCTCCTCTGACGTCGCCGGCCAATCCAATCCTGCATGACTTGCCTTCACCTCGCCTCTACACGCAGTTTCCGCCTCCCCTGGCCGATCTACACTCTTGTTGGCCGATCTGCACTGTCATTGGCCGATCTACACTGTCCTTGTCCCGCCTACACTATCGCTGGACCTAACAGTGACACTGACACCCGCACACCTTCTGAGATAGTTCTCAGCGCCCCTGATGTTCACCGTCACTGCCTCAGACACGCAGCGCCACCCCATGTCATCCCCATCACCGCCTCAGACCCGCACCGTCACCCCCTTTACTGCCTCAGTCACTGCCTCAGACCCGCACCGCCACCCCTGTCACCCCCGCTACCGCCTCAGACACGCACCGCCACCCCATGTCACCCCCGCCACCCCTTTCACCCACGCCACCCCCTCAGACCCGCACCTCCACCCCTGTCACCCTGCCGACGGAGTCAAGCCTCGCGGGACTCGCCTGCCCACCGGTCGTCCCAGCACCCCTGCCACCCCAGCCCTGCCCGAAGTCACCTGCCCCACAGTCGCACCAGCCCCCCCCCCCCCCCCCACCCCACCCCTTTCATCTCTGGCCTCGCCCCCCGGAAGTCGCCCACCCCCGGGGCTCACCACCACCCTCTCCTCACCCTCCCCGGGCCTATGCGGCTCCCTGGGCTGCGGGCCTACATAATTTTTGGCCGCCCGCACCCTACTCTATCCTTACCCCCCCTGCTTCTTCCCTCTGCCCCACCTGCACTGCATTGGCCGACCTGCACTGTCATTGGCCCGCCTACACTGCCCCCCGCCCCCCCCCCCCCCCCCCCCCCCCCGCCCGTGACAGTGACAGTCTGACTCTGGTTCACCTGCTGACGTCATCTGGTCATTAACCTGCTGGTGTCCTCGTCGCTGAACCTGCCACTCGCGGTGACCTGTGACCCCAGCTCACTTGCTGATCTTGTCCTGGTCGCCGGCCCTGGCAGTGCCTCTGACACTGACGCCGGCACAGCTCCTGACACAGTTCCGGTCTCTGGGCCTCCCACTGACAGTCACGGCGACACCCGCTCACCTGCTCACTTATTCTGGTCGCTGGACCTAACAGTGACCCTGACCCCGACACCTCCTGACACAGCGCTGCTCACTCCCCCTCCCCCTCCCCCAGTGACATTGACACTGTGACACCGGTTTACCTGCTGACGTCACCGGGTCGCTCCTACATGACTGACACTTTGACCCCAGCTCACCTGCTGTCCTCCTGGTCGCTGGACCTGCCACTCGCACTCGCAGTGACCTGTGACTCCAGCTCACCTGCTCATGTCCGTCTGGTTGCTGCACCTGACAGTGCCACTGATGGTGACACCGCCACAGCTCTGGCCCACCTGCTGATGTCCTCCTGGTCGCTGGACCTGCCACTCGTGGTGACTGGTGACCCAGCTCACCTGCCGATGTCGTCCTGATCGCCGGCCCTGGCAGTGTCTCTGACACTGACATTGGCACAGCTCCTGACATAGTTCTGGTCTCTGGGCCTCCCACTGACAGTCACGGCGACAGCCGCTCACCTGCTCACTTCATTCTGGTCGCTGGACCTAACAGTGATCCTGACCCCAGAACACCTCCTGACACAGCTCTGCCCACTGGCCCAGCTCTCCTCACTTGACCCCCCCACCCCCCAGTGATGGTGACAGTGCGACTCCGGTTCCCCTGCGGACGTCATTGGTCGATGGACCTACATGACTGACACCTTGACGCCAGCCCAGCTGCTGATGTCCTCCTGGCCCCTGGACCTGCCACTCCTGGTGACCTGTGACACCAGCTCACCTGCTGATGTTGTCCTGGTCGCCGGCCCTGCCAGTGCCTCTGACACTGACACCGGCACAGCTCCTGGCATAGTGCCGGTCTCTGGGCCTCCCACTGACAGTCATGGTGACACCGCTTCACCTGCTCACATCATTCTGGTCGCTGGATCTAACAGTGACCCTGACCCCGGCACACCTCCTGACATAGCTCCCTGCATTTGACACTCACAGTAACACCCGCTCACCTGCTCATGTCATCCTGGTCGCTGGACCTATCGGTGACTGACACCCTGACACTACCTCACCTCATCCCGGCCATCATCCACAGTGTAATGTTGTGATCATGAACCGACTACTCACGACGGCGTCTAGTTGCATAATGGTTTATTCAGCCTTCATCCTCACTACACTGGTCCCTTGTGCCAGGTCGCCGGTGGCGGGCGCTGAGTCGCGGCAGTATACATAACATCTTCCTTTCGAACAATTGTAACAAATGGAACAATATACGATTCATGCATACATGCGGATAATGGCGTGTGTGTACAGTCCTTTGTATTTTATCTCACACATTGACCCTAGCGGTCAGTAGGGTTGTTAAATGTACAATGGGACAGTCCGTCTTTTGCTCTTATAGTTTGCGATATTGGGTGTCTCGATCAACTTCCCCTGATTGACCAATTGTCCATTTCTGCAAGCTGATAAGTTATGTCACGTGCACATGTTATACATTCATTTATCCTACCCGTTGTTCCTGACAACCACCATCTTTTCTTTGTCGAGCTTACATTTGTTTGACCACTTTATTTCTTTAGTTTATCTTATTTCATTTTTGTTGTTGTTGTTGTTTGTCCTTATCTGCGCCCTCGTTTCTGTTGCTGATTTTATTCTTCACGTGTTATTGAATCGGCCTTTTGTGCTAGATTCACTTGTGATACTCGTTGTGTGTGTATCTGGCGCACGATAGTGTTGACAAGTTTATTGCTTACTGATATCTAAGTCTAACTACAGGTTTTACTTTGCGGCCGTGTCTGGTTACATATGGCCCTTGTTTTACGACCTCATTTTCTCTTTGATTTCGCCGGTGTTGGTCTGCGTGTGGATTAACTTGTTGGTCGTTATTTGGTTCGTGCTTTGTCTTGAATATATGTTTTCTGTTTCTTACTAAGCGAAGGTTGTTCTGGTTTTCTATCTCATATTGTCGTGTTCTGTTGTCACCTGCCTTTGTGATGACCCCTGTGGCCCATTTTCCCTTGTGTGTGAGGTATCTTACTTGTTCTCGCACTTTTATTTTATTGTGTTGTTTTCCTGTGTCTGTCATATGCATTTTTCTGCGTTGTCTGCACTTTCCGAATTTGTGCGGGTGTTACTTTTGTTAGTGTCGGTTTTAGTTGTTGTGTAATGGTTGGTAATTTCAATCGTAACTTTCTGCTCATTAGCAATTGTGCGGGTGATGCATCTAGTTCAGCTAATGGTGTGTTTCTGAAATTAAGCAAGGCTAGATTATAATCCTTTGATTTGTGCATTGCCTTTTTTATCATTGTTTTGACAGTTTGTATGTGCCTTTCCGCTTGGCCGTTACTTTGTGGATAGTGGGGGCTCGAGAAAGTAGGTTTGAAGCTGTACTCGTGTGCGAATTTCCTATATTCCTCGCCTGCGAATTGTGGACCATTGTCTGATACGACAATGTCCGGTATGCCGTGTGGGCCAAATATTTGTTTCATGGCTAGAATTACTGCTGCACTCGTTGTGCTTTCTAATTCTACAACCTCTGGATATTTAGAAAAATAGTCAACCAGCAATAGATAATTTTGATTACCAATCTGGAACAGATCGGCCCCTATTTTGTTGAATGGCAAGTGCGGAATGTCATGTGACTGTAGGGGCTCGCTGTGCTGTTTGTTCCTATATTGTTGGCGTAAGGCGCACCTGGTGATTTTGTCTTCTAACTGAGTTTGCATGCCTGACCAGAAGATATGTTCTCTTGCCAGTCTTTTGCTTTTGATTATGCCCTGGTGTGTTTCATGTAACTTTGTTAGCATGACCTTCTGCATTTGTGTTGGTATGATAACCCTGTTGCCCTTTAACAGTACCCCGTTGTATTTTGTGATTTCATGACGGAATGTGTGGAATGGGGGTGGCGCATTTTGGTATTGTGTTTTTGTCTTCGGGCCATCCCGTCTCGATTAATTTGGTAACCTCTGTTAATGCTTTGTCTTTTTTTGTTTCATTTGCAACACTCTGAAGGCCCCCTTGTAGGACTTCTACTGCTGCAACAGTGATTTCCGTGTCGAACAGTGACGTTTGTCCGGTCGTGCTGCTGTGGTCCCTTGACAGCGCATCTGCAACGAACATGTTACATCCCTTTATGTACACCAAATCTAAATCGTAGTTTTGTAGTCGCATTCTCATGCGTTGCATGCGTGCTGACAGTTGATGCAGTGGTTTGTTGATAATTGCAACGAGTGGCTTATGATCTGTCTCTACCCGTACCTTTTTCCCAAAGATGTAGTTGTGAAATTTTGTGCAGCCGAAACAAATGGCCAATAGTTCTTTTTCAATAACTGCATAGCTGCTCTGTGTGTCATCTAACGCTCTCGAAGCCATGGGTATGGGCCTACCTTCCTGTAGCAGTGCAGCCCCTAGCCCTGACTTAGATGCGTCGACTTGCAGTGTGATTACCTTGTCTACATCATAGAACCTTAGTACGGGTGCCCGCGTGATCATTTGTTTTAATTTATCGAATGCTTTTTGTTGCTCTATTTGCCAGTGCCATGCGGTTTCTTTTACAGTGAGAATTCGGAGCGGTTTGGTTATTTCCGCTAGGTTGGGCATGAATTTGGCCACATAGGCTACCATTCCTAGAAATCTCTGTACGGCTTGTTTGTTGTTTGGTGTGGGCATGTCATTGATTGCTTGTACTCTCTCATTACTGGGCTTTACCCCTTCGCCTGAGATTACATGACCTACATAATTTACACTCGTTTCACCAATGTTTGACTTTTCCGGATTTCACCTCAGACCGACGTCTCTGGCTCGTTCCAGGACGGCTTTGAGGTTTTCGTTGTGTTCTGCCATTGTCTTTCCGTATACTAGAATGTCATCGGTGATGACATTGACACCTTTTAAGTCGTGTAGCACTTTGTTCATTTCGTATATGAATATGTCCCCTGCTGTTTTGATTCCAAAGGGTAGTCTGGTGTACCGGTAACTACCCCATGGTGTATTGAATGTGCACAATTTCGAGCTTTGCGTGTTCAATTGAATTTGCCAATAGCCACTTTTAGCGTTGAGAACTGAAAAATATTTAGCGCCTTCCAGTTTCGCTATTACTTCTTCAACTGTACAAGTTGGATATGGGCCCCTTTGGATGGCTTTATTTAACTTAGTGGGATCTAGGCACACGCGAATTTTATCCTTTTTTCTGACAACTGTAATCGAATTTACCCAAGGCGTAGGTTCGGTCTCTTCCACTATTACTCCCAGCATTATCATGCGATCTAACTCTTGGCGTACTTTTTGTTCAATGGCATGCGGAACTCGCCTGGGGGGATCGATACTCGGTTGAATTTTAGTGTCTACATAAATCTTAGCTTCGACTTTAATTGTTCCTAGACCGGTGAATACATCTTTAAATGTTTTTACCATGTTATGGGCTCCGCTTGTGTTGTCTGTGTTGTGTGCTTGGACGGTGTCAACACGTGTTAAGATGTGTAGGCGGACACACGCCTCCTTTCCGAGTATGGGGCATCCGTTGTCTATCACTTGGAACCTTAGCCATTGGTCCCTCACTCGTAGTGATGTCTCCTCTCTCGGCACGATCTTCTGTCCCGAATAGGTGACGAGCCGGCACCTGGCCTTGATCAGCTTTGCATCTCCGATCTTGTTGAAGATGTGCATCGGAATTATATTAGCCTCGGATCCCGTGTCTAGTTTGAATTTGACGGACACGGGTCCGATACATATGTCTGTGAACCACAAGTCTCCTGACTTGCCGTCATCTGTTGCTACTGCTCCCACAAATAGATCATCTTCCGGGTGGTGGAACTGTGTCTCGTCTTCTGCGTCGTCCTTGTCTAAGACGATTTCATTGATGCTGTTGGTTTTGGATCGGCAAACCTTCGCGAAATGGCCGATTTTCTTGCATGCCGCACACGCTTTGCCTTTGGCGGGGCATGCATTACGGTCGCCTTTGTGGGAGTAGCCGCACCAGGCACACGTCGCACGCGTGCCGGCGGTTTCGTTTCCTTGCTCGCGGCTTCCTCTCGTGGCCGGCCGCTGTTGATATTGTTGTCCGTATTGTCTTGCACCCTGCCGTGTTGTCTCGTCCCATCGTACGAAATCCACAGCGTATTCTGTGTCTGTGGCCCCAGCCAGCTGTTTGGCCCGATGTTCGCTCATCCTGCACATCTCTTCACACACTTGAAGCTCCAACTTGGGCATTTGCAACAATCGATCCCGTAACACATTGCATTTTACACCACATACCAGTCTATCACACATTAGCGATTCCTCTATCGGCCCGTATTGGCAGTGTCCGATTCTGTGGCGTACTTCTCGGATGTAAGCATCCATCATTTCTTGACCTTGGTTGTAGATGTTAAACCTGTAACGTGTGACCGTGAGGTTTGTCTTGCCCTCACAATATACTTTGAACGCTTCCTTCAGTGGAGCGATTTTGTCAGTTTCCCCCGGTGTAAACGTCATGGACTGGTGTACTTTTTGCGCTTCGGTTCCCGCTACGTGCAAAAATACGCAGCATTGTACTTTCTCACTGCGAGTGAGGACACCCGCTGCTGTTGCATAAATGTTATAAGCGTGGCTCCACGCTTTCCAGTTAACTGCCAGATCCTCATTCAAGTTGAGTGGTCCGGGAGGTTTCAACCCCGAGAGAGCCATTACGTGCTAGAAGGTCCGCTTCTGACACCATGTAATGTTGTGATCATGAACCGACTACTCACGACGGCGTCTAGTTGCATAATGGTTTATTCAGCCTTCATCCTCAGTACACTGGTCCCTTGTGCCAGGTCGCCGGTGGCGGGCGCTGAGTCGTGGCAGTATACATAACACACAGGGCACCTAGACTTCCGATGCCGCCCCTCAAGCCCTCTCCTCTCTTTTTGGTGGAGGGCTCCTCGGGGCTGCCTCAACCTCACTGACTCTTGTTTAGCCCCTAGCCTCCTTAGGAGCTCTCTCATTATCATTCCTGTATTATCCTGTTGTGCTTGTTATTATCCTGTTTCTCATTTATCCTGTATTATCCTGTTCTCATTATCCTTTGTCTCATTGCCTCGCACTTCATAAATAAAGTGCTTTTTCTCCACCCATGCCTCCTCGTTCCTTCCTCATCGCGTATCGGTCGTAATGTGTGCGTTGCATTTGATTCGCAATGGGAAGGGACCCCCCCTCGTGACGGTTATCCTCTTACATAATCACCCACGCTCCCCTGCCTTATAACCCTGCCCTCCTGCTCCCTCCAGCCACTCTCTCTCCGAGCCCCGCCACACGCTCTCCTGCCTCCACACCTTTTCTCCACCCACCCGCCCAAACTTCATCATCTACTTCCTAAGGTGGAGGGCTCCTCGGGGCTGCCTCAACCTCACTGACTCTTGTTTAGCCCCTAGCCTCCTTACGAGCTCTCTCCTTATTATCATTCCTGTATTATCCTGCTGTGCTTGTTATTATCCTGTTTCTCATTTATCCTGTATTATCCTGTTCTCATGATCCTTTGTCTCATTGCCTCGCACTTCATAAATAAAGTGCCTTTTCTCTACCCATGCCTCCTCGTTCCTTCCTCGTCGCGTACCTGTTGGAGTTCATGTTCTGTCGCAAATTGTCTTACAGTTCCCTCCAGTGTCTGTTTTTTACCATTGCATTGTTGTATACCTGTTCTGTTAGGAGATTTAATCATGTATGATCGAGGCTCCTTACACACTGATTCTACAGTTCCAGGAACCCATGAAGATTTGCCTGGTTCCTGCATCAGTACTTTCATACCAGGGAATAATCCTGGCAACTCAGGACCTGCATTTTGGTCATAATACTGTGATGACATTTTTGCATTGTCACTCAACCAATTATGATGATCACTAACTGACTGTCGAATTTCATCCTTGGCAGGGAGATTTGAACGAACCTTCCTTCCATACAGCAACTCAGCTGGACTTGGGACTCTGGGTCCAAGCGGGGTACTTCTGAGGCACAGAAGCGCCATCTGGGGATCTGTCCCAGACTGCTTGGCTTTCTTCAGGACCGCTTTAACAATACCAACTGTTCTCTCAATCACACCATTACTCTGCGAGTATCGTGGGCTGCTTGTAATATGTTCAAACTCCCATACCATGGCAAATTTTCTGAACAATGCCGCATCATATTGTGGACCATTGTCAGTGTACAGTCGTTTTGGTACACCATGAATGGCAAACATGTCCTTGAAAAATTTGATAACTTCAAGACTGGTCAATGAATGAAGACCACGTACAAAGGGCATTTGACTGAAATGATCAACCAATACAATATATGTATGGCCATGCAGCTCAAACAAGTCACTGGACAGTACTTCCCATGGTTGGGAGGGAAGGTCATGTGGCTGCATAGGCTCCTTTTGGGTACTCTTTGAATTTTGTAGACATATTACACAATCACTTACTAGTGTCTCTATGTCAGATGACATGTTTGGCCAGTATAGGCATTCCTTTGCTAGTAACTGGGACTTGATGATACCTTGGCATGAATGCGTTCGAGATATTCCTTGCGGAAAGACTCTGGAATAACAAGTCTATTTCCGGCATATATACAAGTCCATCTACAACAGACATATAGTCTCTCATAGACCAGTAGCTCCGAATAACTTTTGGAACTTGTCTAACCTGGTGTGGCCAACCTAGAATAATCTGCTCAGCCAATGCCGATATCTCAACATCTTGCTTACTACCTAAGTGTAACTTTTCAAGGTGGTTGACTGAGATCTGTACCATGTGTATCACTTGTTCAAGGTCTACACTTGGTCCGGGAGAGGGTGCTATTTGTGACAAGTAGTCAGCGTAGACCATCTCCTTTCCAGGACGGTACTTCAAGTCAATATCATACGGCTGGATGCGCAACAGCATGCACTGCAACCGAGGAGGAGCTTGGCTTAGCTGCTTCAGCTTAATGTTTTCTAGTGGCTTATGATCACTAAAAACAATCAGCGAGCGACCAAAAATATATGTATGGAACTTTTCTAGTCCATATACAACAGCTAGCAACTCTCTCTCTATGTTTGCATACCTAGTCTCAGCTGGAGTAAGTGCTTTGGAAGTGAATGCAACTGGCTTCCCATTCTGAATGACATTGTATAGCCCTTAGTGTGCTGATATGCTGTTAAGCATTTATTCATTCATTCCCATTCTGAATGAGAGCAGCACCTAATCCAAGGCTAGACGCATCAACCTCTAGTTCAAATGCTAGGTTAGGATCAAAATATCGCAACTGCATATCTTCATGAATAGCCTGTTTTAGCGACTCAAAATCAGCATTATGTTCTACATCCCAACACGAATCAGCATCTGATTTCAACAATAAGCATAATACACTGGTCTTGGTCAACAAGTGTGGTATGAAGGGCCCTAAATACTGTATGAGACCAAGAAAGCTTTGGAGCTCCTGCCTATTCTGGGGAGCAGGACGGTTTTGAATGTCATCACATTTCTTTACATCAGGCTTCATACCATCCTTGGACCAGATCAGACCATAGAATTCAATTATCTTCTTTTTGATTTCACACTTTTCAAAGCGAAATACTAGACCATACTCTTTGGCTACCTTCATTATTAATCATAGTAGAGCTTCATGTTTCGACTCATCTTTACCATGTACAACAAGGCAGCCGGTTATAAGGGCCGAGAGAGGAGGGGGGGAGGGTGTTATGTCAGCGTCCCAACGGGCGCTGGCGGGAGAGAGATAAGGGGGGTCCTCCTCCCTCGCCACGAATCAAACGCAATGCAAGCATTACGACCAATGTCATCAGCAATGCCATCCACACCGACGCCTGCTTTCTCAATGATCTCATCTATGTATTTCTGAAAGATGTCTTGAGAAACACACAAGCCAAATGGTAAACAACGGAATCTGTATTTACCAGCAGGGCTGTTGAATGTGCATAACATGCTGCTTTCATCATCTAAAACAATGCTCCAATACTCATGCTTAGCATCAAGTTTAGAAAACACAGTTGAGTCAGAGAAGTTGTGACTGATTTCTTCTAGTGTAGGTGTCTTATGATGTGTACGCCTAATTGCTTGGTTGAGATTTTTAGGATCTAAACACACCCTAAGCTCATCAGATGCTTTACGGGAAAATGCTAAGGAGCCGACCCAATCACAAGAAGTTTCATCGGAACATTTTTCTACAACACCAAGTTTCACCATTTCTTCAATTTTGAAACAAATTTCCTGTTTCAGCTGAATGGGATATTTACGTGGAGCAGAAATAACTGGGGTAGCATCATCTTTTAACTCAATATGGTATGGTTTGGGCATTCGACCAATGCCTTCAAAACACTCAGGATAAGCTTCTCTCAGGGAACTCCTGTCAGAAATCTCGGGCTTGACCTCATGTTTGTTTGGCAACTTAACATGTAGTCCACATTAAAATCACCCAGAATGAGTATCTCATATTTGTCTACATTTGGTTTTTGGCTCATAGATGCACTTATTTGTGCAATTCCTTCATTTAAGTTACCGTCTGGTGGTCTATATATGTTACCAATGAGAATATTTCTGTTGTGGGGCCTAATGACTAACGCCCATTGTATTTCAATATCACTATTCAATTTGTTTTGGTCTTCATGTTTGGTGGTATCGATGTGTAATTCTGATTTAAAGTATATTCTGAGACCACCTCCGGATTTAGTTCTGCCAATTTGTAGCTTTGTTCTCCTGTCTGCTCTTATGAATTGTTAGCCTGGTATGGTAGTCAGTCTGTCCTCTGTGTTTACATTTAGCCATGTCTCTGATATAGTGAAGATGTCAAATGATGATTCTGGCAGGTCTATTCTTAGCTGGTCAATCTTGTGGGTGAGACTACGTATATTCAGATGACCTATTTTAAAACCTGATTGGCCCTTCAGTTCGGTCAGAGGAAGCACAGCAGCCGCTGGATGCCCAGCAACTCACCTCCCCCCACCCCAGCGCCACACAAGCTGTCCCCCCGCAACCCCCAGCCCCCAAGGTGTTGATTCTTTGTCTAGGATTCTTTGTCACTTTTTGGGCCATACATTAGAACCAAATTATAATAAGAACTTCTACTTTGAGTTTGGTTGAGTTAGGAGTTGGGTTAGGGTGTTTTGGCAGCAAACTCTGCTGACACCAATATTGTCTGTAACTTGTAGGTTGGCTCTTGGTATGATTTTTAGGGTTGTCACTAAGTTGTTGTGTTTGTTTGTTTGTTGTTGTTTTACATCCTAGCAACATCTAAGGTCATATCAGGATGGGTACCGACTTGTGACAGTGCGCACTCAGGGCGACTTTATAGTGCTGTCCCACTGGGAAACCAGGCCGCCGGCACCATGACCTGATATCCCACTCAGTCACATTATCCTGACACTGAGCACACCAGTCCTTGCCCTATCCTAATGATGCGCGAAAAGGAAGAGGGAAGGCGGGGGTGGGAAAAAAGGCGTTTATTGACGCCTCAACAGAGCATACAGGGGAACAGGTAAACAGGCTGAGGAGGTACAAAATAAGAGGAAGGGGCTCAAGAGGAGCAATGACAGGCTCGGGAGGAGCAATACAGTGAGCAATACAATGAGGGGCTCATGAGGAAAGAAAGGCAGAGAGCTGGAAGGCGGCAGGAGGGCGAGTGCAGAGGGAGGCCGACGGGCGGCCTTATAAGGGAAGGGAGGGGGGCGGCGACAGCAGGTGAGTGTGAAAGCTGCCGGCCCGGGGGAGGGCGAGCAGCGGGCGTCGCGTGAGGCGCGAATGCTGCGCGACACGGGGGCGGGGGAGGAAGCGGCGAGCAGCGGGGTCTGGTGAGGTGTGAGCGCCGCGCGGGGAGGGTCTCTTCCTCTCCTCGCATCAAGCGTAATGCTTCGCATTACGACCAATGCCGAGCGCCTGGCTAGGAAGCGACAAGTATCAATTTTAAAGTCATTGGTTTGACTCGACCGGGACTGGAACCCACGACCCCACGATCTACCAGCACGGGAGACGGACGCTCCAACCCACTCGGCCACCCCGTCTGGTTGAATTTCTGTTTCATTGAATTTCTTAATACAGATACATGTAATTTACGTGCATTTAACCGTCACATGGATAACTTATCAACAGTCATTTAAATGGATAATACAATGTTATTTTTAAGATGTTTGTTAGTTCTATTGCTTGTAATACAAACATACATGTCAGCATGGTAATTATCAATTGCCTCTAATGGAAACATACATGTCAGCATGGTAATTATCAATTGTCTCTAATGGAAACATACATGTCAGCATGGTAATTATCAATTGCCTCTAATGGAAACATACATGTCACCATGGTAATTATCAATTGCCTCTAATGGAAACATACATGTCACCATGGTAATTATCAATTGCCTCTAATGGAAACATACGTCACCATGGTAATTATCAATTGCCTCTAATGGAAACATACATGTTTTTGGGGTGTTTTTTTTGGTCCATTAGTTGTTTAAGCAGTGGAAATTTCAGTCATAGACGACTGGTCTTCCTCATTCCACTGCCGGTCGATAGAAAGCCTGAGCCTACACTTTTATCGACCCAAGGGATTTTTAACCTCCCACACCAAATAGACATGGTATGAGAGCAACCGGCCTTTGATGACGCTGTAAGTTATACACAGCGGTGGAAATCCAAATTGGCAGAGGTGGGGGCACGGGGAATCGAACCGCCGACCCTCAGATTAGGAGTCTGACCTAGAAAAAAGTCAGACACTCTAACCACTCCGCCACATGTCAGCATGGTAATTATCAATTGCCTCTAATGGAAACATACATGTTAGCATGGTAATTATTAGTTTCCTACAGTCAGTTCCCATTTTCTATTGCCATACCTGTATTCACTGTTTATCATTGCCTCGCAATAATTGAAATAGACATGTTTATGGCAATTGCTACCATAATTGTGCGTTCTCTGTGGCGGAGTGGTTAGAGTGTCTGACCTTTTTCTAGGTCAGACTCCTAATCTGAGGCTCGGTGGTTCGATTCCCCGTGCCCCCAGCTCTGCCAATTTGGATTTCCACCGCTGTGTATAACTTACAGCGTCATCAAAGGGGCCGGTTGCTCTCATACCATGTCTATGTGGTGTGGGAGGTTAAAATCCCTTGGGTCGGTAAAAGTGTAGGCTCGGGCTTTCTATCGACCAGCAGTGGAGTGGGGAAGACCAGTCATCTGTGACTGGGATTTCCCCTGCTTGGGACAACTAATGTACAAAAAAAAGACAAATAAGTGTTCACACTTCCTGTTTACCATTCGCTATATCGCTATAATTGCCTGGGATGGGAGTCTGTCCTTACTTAGTTATTCGCCAGCTTTTATATAGGATTGTTTGTCACCCCTTCTGTGGCTACTGCAGCAGTATAGGTGAATCTTTTATCTACCCTTACTTACACCTAGTGGGGGTGAACGTCAATGTAATCTAAATACGGGCGAAAATAGCTTTAGTATGGAACAGGAAGTAAAATCTCTGCTTCCAGAATCAAATGGCTACTTATATCGGCACAGAGTTGGTGAAATGAGAAGAGAAGATGGTGGTGATGGAACGCCATCGATTTCACTTTCATTAAGCTACATATTTTATTATATTTCTCAAATCAAAAGTAGCAGGTAAATATTAAGATCTATATGTGAAGAATATATTTTGTTTCTTAAATTAAGAATTTATCAGCTCAATTCATTTACCCAGCATGTCAAAATATTTCGCCAGCTTTTACATAGGGTTGTTCTTCACCCCTCCTGTGGCTACTGCAGTAGTACGGGGGAATCTTTTATCTATAGACTAGTCTAACTTTGCTAACTAAAGCCTAGGTCAAATATGCTGCGGTCTGCGGGGTGTCTTGCGGTTTGTGCAAATGTTATGGCATTGTGATCTGAGGTTTATCTATTCACAAATCGCACGGTCACCGCAAGGCATAGGTCACCATACAGCGTCTTACATTTTTGTGTCGCCGTACAACCGCAGATAAGACATTTTTTTATTCACAATTTCTATACATTATTGCACTAACATATTATTCTGTTAACAATAGAATTTGGCGGGATTCCGGCCGGTGGCGTTGTGATTTTCCAAAGTTAAGATAACTTCAACATAAAACAACTGCAACCCCTTGCGGTGAGCAAAAAGCCATACCGGGGTCAAAGACCCTATAACACTAATACAGCTCACTCTCTATCTCTCCCATGGTAATGTAAATTTTGCAGTGCCACCTTGTGGTGGGTTCGATCAGCCCGGCTGCTGGTTGGTGTTTCACATGTAAACACATACAATTATATTAAACATGATATAGGTAAGTATGAATACACATCAATATGAAATTGCTATGAACAAATACACATCATCATCATCACACATCTGTCACATTCATATATACATTTATACATATAATATAGCAACTGTTTAACCAAGAGAACAGCCAGCACACCAAGTGGTGGGTTTGATCATTTTGATTACATAGTACAGGCTGAGTGAGCCGTCTTAGTGTTATAGGGTCTTTGCCGGGGTACAGTGGACGTAACCCACCGTACGGTCTGTAAGTACGGGGTGAATCTTTTATCTATTATCTGTTCTGCATTGATAAGTAGGTTGGTTGTTGGAGTTTTATGTCCTGGCAACATCTAAGGTCATATCAAGATGGGTATGGACATAGTCTTGTGACAGTGTGTGCTTATGGCGACTTTATAGTGCTGCACCACTGAGAAATCAGGCTGCCAGCACCATGACCTGGTATCCCACTCATGCAGTCACATTATCCTGACACTGAGCTAACCAGTCCTTGCCCTATCCTATTAATGTTGAGTGCCAGGCTAGGGAGCGACAAGTATCAATTAAATAAGTCATTGGTTTGACTCGACCGGGAACCAAACTCCGGATCTCCCGCACGCGAGGCCCGCGCTCTACCGATTCGGCCACCGCACCTGGTCGCATAGATAAAAGATTGGGAGATAGTACATGCCAACTGTTCAGAAGCTAGTTATTTAGATTACCAGTATGAAATGAACAATTAGCGAACAAAGCTGACGTAATTAACAGATTTATTTAATTTATTAAACAGTAAATCCTGAACTTCGAACAAATAAACAGACTACTCGCAATTGAATAGCCTATATCTTTAAATAACACAGGATAACATATGCACACAGTTTAACAATTGAATTACATACACATGAATATATAGGGGTGCCTTTTGAGCTGCTTTCTTATACACGAGTTGGGTTTGATAGGTGGTATTTTATTTATATTTTATTGTATAATGCGTCAGGATCTGAAGAACATATTTTGATAAACATATTCAGACAATGCAGTGCATTCAATTAAGATAATTCAACATATTGGTTCCCCTGAAAATGTACATACACATACACTATGCATACAAAACACACCAAGTGATATATTCATATAATTGACATATTTAAAGCAATTAATCTTTTATTACAATAAAACAAAGCAACATTAGGCGTAATTTCTTGAATAAGTTGTTGATCGTCCTTTTAATCACCCAAATCATGGTCAGACGGCCGGTTTTTATTCCTATTTTTCTGGGGTGTAACGTAGGCGTAACCACGAACATAGTAATATGTTACTATGCTGCACAGATTGTGTGCTTACGAAAGTTGCATTGCTGGTTGCACAACAAATTTTTACCAGTTTAAAAAATATATAAATAAATAAATAAAAATCAGGGGCGGGCGATTTTTCAGGCACGGGCGGGGACGATCATCAATTTTTCTTATTATTTGGCCTTAGGTATATAGCCTACGATACGTAATCATTAGAACACACTTATCAAGTTTAACAATCGCATACCTAAGCAACAATGTAAAGTATTGAAAGCACACAGCAGTATGAAGGATTGTTTGTTTGTTTTACGTCCTAGCAACATCTAAGGTCATATCAGGACGGGTACCGACTTGCGACAGTGCGCACTCATGGTGACTTTATACTGCTGTCCCACTGGGAAACCAGGCCGCTGACACCATGACCTGGTATCCCACTCAGTCACATTATCCTCACACTGAGCACACCAGCCTTTGCCCTGTCCTAATAATGCCGAGCACCTGGTTAGGAAGCGACAAGCACCAATTTCATGTCATTGGTTTGACTCGACCAAGGTTCGAACCCACGACCCCACGATCTACCAGCACAGTATGAAGGAAGAACACTAGATAGATTTTAAAATAAGCTGCCAGTTACCCAAAATATTAAATTTGTCATGTATTAGTTTACAATCACCAACAATTAAAGCACAGCATAAAGTCCCCAATCATCTACCTTAATTGACTAATATAAATGTGTAAATCAAAACTTCCTTCAAAGCATTCACACTAGAAAAGAACCCCCAAAATGAAGTAACTAGTTGAAAAGATCAATTGAAATCTTTAAATAGGTGTTAAAAACAAAAAAACGTGGCATACTCCAATGAAAGCATGTTATCAAAACCTCTACCCACCCTCGAGTAATAAGAAAAAATCCTCCGGTGTGACTGACAATGTGGCGTGTCCGTTAGTGACGAGGAAGCCCGGTGGGGGCGCCACCAGTCACATGGGTGGAGTCAAGGATGCATGGTACAGAATAATAACCTGGGGTATAACTAGTTATGCTAATATTATTTAGGCTGTAGGGGGCCCTATTGTGACGCAAACGGCTGGGGGCTGGTCGCTGTGCCGCCTGTACTCCCCCTTCTCTTGGTTCGCTGAGACGCGGGCCTCCCCCAATCAGGAGGAAGATTTGCGGGGGAGCCGTTTGCGGGCGGCGGGCTATCTTCCAATCAGGAGGAAGATTTGCAGGGGAAGCGATTTCGGCGGGCGCGACACGCATTCGGTCTCCAGTAGGCCGGAAATTACCAGGAGACAGTGAAGTTCTTTGCTAGTCGAGCGGGCTTGGGGGACCATGACTTTTCCTCTCACTCACTTCGTCGTGGAGGTGCACCTGTCTTGCGATGTGCGGTACATCGATTGAGGAACTCTGGGCGAGGGGGGGCGGGGGATTGGGCTTCGGAAACCATTTTTGATTACTTAAAAAAACCCATGCAGGTCCAGATAGTGAACGACATAAGTATTGCCACGGCGCTGGTGGTGGGAGATATTGACACTTAAAGGGGGACTAGTATGTTGGGCGGGGCGGGGGGGCCTGTGGGCAGGCCCGGTTGGCTTTTTTGCTCGGCCAGAGTCTGAGAAAAATAAAGATGTGCTTGCACCACACTAGTCCTACTCTCTGTCCATTCTATTGACAGTTTTTACAGCCTGACGAATTTATGTTTAATATAAGGAGTATATGTACATAAATCGGCAGGGCTGCTTTTTATTATTTATTCCTTCTTCTATCCTGCAATGTATATTTATATTTGAACTATACACCCTTTTCTGCGGGCCTATTGGCACCACCGTCACTTCCGGTGCCGATCCGCTCCCCAGATCGCCTCAGATTTCAGACTTATATTGTACGGCAGGGCTTTTTTGCTCGGCCAGAGCCCGAGGTAAATAAAGATGGGCTTCCACCACACTAGTTCTACTCTCTGTCCATTCTTTCGACAGCTTTTACATCTAGACGAATTTATATAGTTTATTCATTGAATAAACTTTTGTCAGCGCCGTAGTACTGTTTGTTTATGGGGAGTTTTCAGTCGCATTGGTGCACTGAAGGCTGCAAATCCGCAGCACTGTATGGGCACTGCTGAAAGCGTTCCCATGTGGCCGGGAGTTGGCTTCCGATAGGTAATGGTCAGAGAAATTGGTGGGGGGAGGGGGGAGAGAGAGGAAAAAGGCAGCCTGAGAGCCAAACCACAGTCCTCTCAGAGGGCCGGGGGAGGCTGGGTGGTTGGTGTAATTTTACGCCCCAGTAAGACCCTAGGCCATACAAGGAGGTGCACCGACTTGTGACAGCGCGCACTCGTGGCAACTTTATAGTGCTGCCCCACTGGGAACTCAGACCGCCAGCACCATGACCTGATGGCCCACACAGTCACATTATCCTGACATTGTGTGCCCAGTCCCTGTCCTGAACTACGCCAAGCACCGAGCAGCAACAGGTACCTATGTTATAAGTCATTGGTTTGACTCGACCAGGATCCAAACTTCAGTCCCACCAGATTCACCGGTATGCACAGTAAGTCCAGCCAAGGCCAGAGGAAGAAGTGAAGTGAGGACAGAATCTGTGTGGTGCAACTGTAGTATGAGATTGAGCATGCTGGGTTGTGGGTGGGTTAAAATGGACTCCACCACAAGCAGTGTCCGCTCACCTTACACTGACATATACGTGGCCGTCATATAACGTCAGCATGGATATATCCAGGCTATATATGTAATGATTAGATCATGCAGCCACCGAGTGGTTAGGTTATGGTTACCCTTCATGGGCTTGCACACCTGTGTGCGAACTGGTTATCATGTTGGGGATATGGTTTTGAGATGCAATTTAGTAGAATTTGTTTTATTCTGCTAGAGTGTGGTTAGGTGTATGGTTGTGCTTATATATTATATATTATATTACAGTGTTCGAAATAAGAGCATTTCCGCTTGTCCGGGACAAGTAGAATATGTCTGGCGGACAAGTGGAAATTTGGCCTATTTCTATCACCGTATTATATATTATACTTTATACGGTTCTTGGGGGGTGATGTTGACAGGACCTAGTTGACAAACATATTACACTTTGCTTCCCAAATTTAGTTCATTATCATCAAAGTTAATCTGAACTCAAGTAGAGAAATGTCAACCTGATTGATGATTATTTTTAATGAGTGGATTTCTTAAAAACAGCAATGAATTATGCACCTTTAACTTACTGATGCGACAATTAAAATTAAATATCAAAATCAGAATAACTTGCATGATCCTGTTTCCAGCTTCATGCGTTACAGAAAAAAGTGCATTTAGCAGAATGTAGTGGACATCTCACATAATCCATTACACTACACAAATATGAACATTGATATCAACAGGCATCAAATTGATGATCAATAAAAGGCTTTAACCAACACAGGATATCTATTTGTTGATTGAATATCATGATGGCAGTCGGTACACGCAGTCGCAGTACACGGGTGAATACCAACCATATATAAAAACAGTCGAAAAAGCGGGTTAACGAATTGAGAGCCTAATTTCACAATCTAAGAAGCAACAATTATTCTTTACATATGTCTTATTGATAGCCCGCTACCTTTGAGTTGAAAAATATAATATAATATCTAGTTTAATAAGATTTAAAAGTGAAATCGACGGCGTTCTGCGGCCACCATCTTGTCTTTTTGCATTCTCTCCCATTTCACCAACTCTGTGCCTATATGGGTAGCCATTTGATACTGGAGCCACAGTTTCTACTTCATGTTCCATGCTAAACCTATTTTCGCCCGTATTTACACTACGTTGTCCTTCACCCATGTACTACAAGTACCGGGTGAATCTTTTATCTAGGTCCGTACATGTGTGAAGATATGGAATTCAAGGCTTTTTCAAGGCTGTTTATAAAAAATAGAAATTCAAGACTATTTTCATTTGGCTTTCAGGAAAAATCAACAAGGTGAATGGTGATTTCAGACTAATTTAGATCAGTGGGGACAGTTTAATGGAAGTGAAGGTTTTCAAGACTAATTACCCAAAATAGGTTAAATTCAATGCTTTTCAAGGCATTGAAACGGGGCAAATGAAGTTCAAGACTTTTCAAGACCTCGTAGGGACCCTGCAGTTTTGACAGAACACTGATTGTAAAATGAGCACCATCTGTGTATTGGTAAGGCACATTAAAGAACCGGGTAATTCATAGTGCAGCTGCAGTAAATAGTCTATTAGAATCTAGTAAAATAACGTAACAAAGATAGATGCACATAACCATACAGACATGTGGTGGAGTAGCTAAATTCCAATACTATTTACAACAATCAAATTAGATACTAACGCAAAATATACATAGATATAGAAATATATAGATAAAGAAATATGTACTAAGTAATAGATCATGGATAAACACTAAGTAAGCCATAGAACGTCACAAACCAATAGGAGACACCATACATAGGCTACTAAACAAACTATGCACAAAATATAATAAAAAAACAAATAAATTGGAAACGTCCGGATTTTATACCATAAACAAGTTCACAGAAATTATTAATAAAGGAAATCAATCCATGTATGGATTATGACCACTACTGCACAGCGGCGAAAGCAAGTGAATGCACTTAACCATTATGAGCAGAATAAACAATTGACCCCCAAAAAACCTCTGAGATAAATAGGATATTTCAAGGTACATATCGATATTCTATCATGATAACGGTGAATAAGTAAAGTTATAGTGACCACCAAAAAACTTAATTACGTACAATTTTCAATATTGCGTATATTTTCTGCACATAGATAAATACAGATAAATAATTGCAGCCATTAAAAAATTCTGTCATAAATAGAAATTGCATAACATTCGTCAGAGTTCAATATACCGTACATTGTTGGAAGGGAAGGTGAATGGCAGCAGAGGGAGAGGGAGACCAAGAACATCATGGTTTACAAATATTTCACAGTGGACAGGCTTGAATTATTCACAGTCTATCAGAACAGCACACCATCGGGACAAGTGGAGAACCATTGCATCCAACCCTCGACTAGAGGACGGAACTATTGATTGATTGATTGATAACATAAAGAATGTTGATTCGATTATCTAAACCTCATATTTCAGACAACAGATAAATTAGGTCAAATTTAAATAAATTTACATTTTCTACACATGACATTAACTACCATTAGTCATTTAAACAGGAGACCACAGTAATCTAAGTAGTTGTCGATACTGTTGGTCTACTGTACTAGTAGAAGTCGCAACTGTAAACAGTGTAATTACAGTTGCACCTCAACTATTCAAATAAAGGCAAACTTTTGTTGAAGGTAGAAACTCTATCTTAAGGTAAAGTCGCCCGCTATACCTCACCCAGAAACAAACCAATCCAGTACCAAAAGCTCTCCAAGCACACCATTGCATAGTTTCAGTTCATACAAGCGAACATTTGGAGGAGAGTGGCAAGGTCTGTAATACATGAATGATATCGTAGGTGGGATTCCCTCTATCACATGACCTAGATGGGTTCTTCATACATAGGAATCCAGGGGAACCACCAAGATGGCAGCCACAGAAAGCTCTCAATTCAACTTTTAAAGTCTATTATTATAGTATTAATCTACATGATTCGATCAATTTCTCACACCAAAAGTAGCTGGTTATGATAAATAAGCATTTGAACTATATATTTTGCATTTTAGCATGGTTTGTGAAACTTTTCGGGGGGGGGGGGGGAACTCTTTTGCGGTGTTCCAGGAGGCTAAACGCATCAGTTCTATGTTTATGTAAAACGATTATCTAACTGTGGAAGCATCCCTTGGCCGAAGTCACTCTAACAGATGAGAAGGGGCATTGCACCGTAACCACAGAACCTCAGACTGGATTGACCCAAAAAAACTCTCAGATAAATAGGCTGTTTCAAGGTACATATCGATATTCTATCATGATAACGGTGAATAAGTAAAGTTATAGTGGTTGTGTTACTATAGGCTTCATGCTACTTTTAGTGATAGAATATATGACTTTTTGTATAAAGTTTATAACACAGTATTTCCATTAAAGACGGGGGGGGGGGGGGAGTGGGGAGGAGTATATTCAGTGAACTACTCACCCCATGCCTCATTGACACCCCCAGTCTTGGTGGTGGTGGTGGTGGTGGTGGTGGTGGTGGTGGTGGGAAGGAGAGTGTTAGAGCTACAGTGGAGGTGTTAAAGCCCATCTAAACAAAATTCAATTATATGATCTTATGATCAAAATTATGAAAATATATGACCTTTTTAATGGTCAGATTTTTGTCAAATCCAATATATGACCTTATATGACATGGGCATGAACCCTGTACTATCCCTTTTATGGCAGCTCTGTGGCTTATGGCAGTGCTTAATTAAATTTCTGACTTCATTGTCAAATTAGTCTAAAATTTGCGTAGTTCAGAAAGGAATTAAATAAACCAAATTAAATAGTTTGTATACACTGAGCACCCCAGACCCTCAATTGTTATCACCTTAATGTATCATAGCATACTACATATATTATCTAAATAATTGTAGATTACACGACAGAGGAAAAACTGGATTATATTATAATTATGTTAGATTAAGCTATGGACATTATATTTATTGCTTTATTTGTTAGACTAAAGGCCCTGTCACATTACGGCGTATGGTGGGAGCGTATGGCGGCATAGCGGCATTACGTCATATACGTCGGCATACGCCGCATACGCTACTCATACGCCGCCAGTGCCGCAACATGCCGGCGTATGTGAAGCGTATGAGGCATACGCCGCCATACGCTTTCATAAATTCGTCCGTCCAATTTTTTTTGTGCATGCTAAAAAAAACACGACCTATGAGGGCGTATGGCCCATAATGTCACAGCACGCTCCCATACGCTCCTCGTACGCTCCTCATAGGTCCCCCATACGCTCAAACACACCCGAAAGTGGCACCAGCACGGCGTACGTAGGTTTTCAATACGCTCCCGCCATACGCCGTAATGTGACAGCCCCTTTAGTAACATTCACCAAAAAGAGGAAACCTGAAATTGTATAAACCAGATGTACCCATGTAATAAGACTAACTGTACACAATTACAATTTCCCTTGCTTAACAAACAAATAACAAATTATTGCTTTAAATTAAAGTTGCATAATCCGATGGCTTTGAGTTTCCACCATAATTTTTAGATAAATATCCTAGGTTGATCATTGCAATCTTTCTTACTTTAGGTTCAGGTAATTTTGATTAGAAATGGTTAACTTTGGAGATGTGTGAAGTTAAAATATGCAAATTAATTTTGGTCTGCACGTCGAAATGGTGGAAGCATAGGTTTGTATAACTCACAGCGGTAATAGGTTCTGTTAAATTGACACAGTATCCCTTTCATGCAGAAATAGATGTTCAATAAATGAGCCAGTATCTGAGTTGGGGTATGGAGGCAAGTGCCTTGGTTTCGAAAATTGCATAGTTTCATCAGATTGTATAACCTTAAAGGAACTTACATACTGTATATGAGTTGTATTATGTTCAGCTGGATATCATGAATTGGGTGCAATGAAAGAGGAGAACAAATAGGTAAAGTTGATTAAGCTGGTTCTAAGGGATAAACCACGATGGCCAAAAAGGGGCTAAAAGAAAAGGATATTCGATGGCAGGAAAATGATCACATCACATTCTGATGATAAGCACAATTTGTGATGTCGGTTCATTTCCCTAAACTCGAACATGTGGTCGCTACAGCAATAGTTAATATAACTGTTGTGGTAAGCAGCCTAAAATGCTGGAGAACCTGTCGCAAACTGTAGTATCTTCTGTCACGTGTAGAGTCTTTCTTGTCATCACTGAAGGCACTGTCCACTTCCCCCTATCAGATGCCTGCCCACCCAGTGACAGAGCTAAGGTACTTGATTGGGGTGAAGTGAAGATCAACAAGCCGGTGGTGCTCCTCTAGGTAGTTGTCTGGCTGCCGGCACTCGTAGTCCACATGCAAGAAGCACTTACCACCATGATGTGCACGCGCAATGTCCATCAACAGGTCCTCATCCACTTCAGTACCCTTTGTGTCCATGGAGACTGACATCAGCGATGGGCAGGTTGAGATGAGTTGAGCCAGTGCAGTGTTGCTGAGGTGCCGAACTGCCTGACCCAACCCAAGCTTCCGCAGTTTCACCGCGTGTTCGCACAACACATCAATGAAGTGGTCGTTGATGGTGTCTAGATTCTGGACATCGAGGACTTTGAGGTTTTCGCAGTTCCTGATGATAGAGCCTAGAGAGATGCTGTTGACAATGCAGCCATCGCGCAGATCAAGGGTGTGGAGCTCAGGGCAGAGAACAGTCAGCAGCTGCAGAAAAGGACCCCCAACTCCCTTCACTGTGATCTTCTTTAATGGGCTGGGAAGATAACCCGCAGACTCATCACTAATCTTAGCATACGTGACATCAGCCAGGTCTGACATATCACCAAAGAAGGTCTGCGTATTTAGGTTAGAAAACATGGTTAGACGAAGCAACTTGGGTGCAAGAAGAACAAAATCTATGAGGCCAGCCGGTGTCATGTTGTTACATCCAACAAGTACAACTGCCCGCAGTTGCTGCATCTTGGCCATCTCAGCCAAACAGTCATCATCGATATGCGGGCACTCATACAGCATCAGCCCTTGCAGCAAATTGCAGTTTTGTGTTAAGCTACGCAAACCTGTTGAATCCAGCTTATCGGAACAGAACATCCTCAGGTAGATCATGTCAGAGCATTCGACAGACAAACTCTGCACGCACTCATTGCTGAAGTCACATTTCTTTACATGTTCTTCCTCGAACATGAACACAGTGTTATTCAAGTGAAGCTCAGCGAGCTTGCGGCATCTCTTTGCTAGATATACAACTCCTTCATTGGTCACTCCCAAACAGCGACTTGCTTTAAGGTTCACCAGTTGTGGACAGTGATCAGCGATGACCTTCAGGCCTTCATCAGTGATATCCCCAGGCTTGTCAAGGATCAATTCCTTAAGGCCACATTGGTTGTTTTGAAAAAAGAGCCGAAGGCCTTCATCACTAATAGAGCAATAACCAAGCTCTACCTTTTTCAGATTTGGAAAGAGGACACTAATTTTCTCGAGACCATCATCATTGACATACTCCAAACCCCTCCGACAATGATAGGTATGGATGTTCGAACACTGCAAGGCGACTTCTGCAAGGTCATTAAGCCAGCGGTTGCGCTTATCATTCCCAAACATGGACATGTCACGTCTCAGGCGGCCATAGGAAGAGATTGGCTTATCATGAAGAGTATTGAGCTCAGGAAACATCATCTGTATATGCAATGGCTGAATGCTCTCATCAGGCTTGGCTCCAAGATTTTCAAGTTCTTGAAGTCCAGGGCAGGAATTGGCCAGCTTTGCATAGATACTCACAGGAAAGGCACTTATAAGTGGAACACTAAGTGTGCGCAACTTTGGCAGCTCCAAGTCAGCAAGCTTATCAAAAGATTCAGCCGTAAGATTTTCACACTTACTACATTCAAGGCCCTCAACAATTGGGTGCACAAATGGCTGTTGGAGAAGTAATAGAAAGCGGCTGTCAGTGAAGTGGTCAGCAATTTGAACGTTGCGCCACAATGTGGCATCATGTGTCAATCTTCTCCATCGCTTGCAGGTTGGTCGAATCCCGAGGCAAAGATCTTCATAGTTTAGATATGCAAATATCTCAATAAGAAGGCTGTCTGGAAAGAGGTCCATCCTTCTGAGGGTGATGTCTCATGGGTGGCTTAAAAGACCAAGTCACAAAAGTTTAACCCACTTAATTTATACAGAATTTCAAGTTGTATACTGTTGCAGGGTTCCTACACAGGTGAAGATATGGAATTCAAGCCTTTTAAAGGCTGTTTTTTATAGGAATTCAAGACTATTTTCATTTGGATTTCAGGGAAAAACAACAATGGCAAATGGCGATTTCGTTCCAATTTAGATCACTTAGGACAATTTAATGGAATTCAAGGCTTTTCAAGACTAATTACCCAAAATAGGTTAAATTTAAGGCTTTTCAAGGCCTTGAAATGGGGAAAATGAAGACTTTTCAAGACTTTCCAGGCCCTATAGACCTATTTCATATGACGTCAGCATGGGTATTTAGGTCAGTGCATGCACTGCTTGGCTGCAGGATGACACACTGTCACACTGCAAACTCAATGGCTATGAGCAATCTTCATAGAGAAAAGGTCAAATATCTCTAAAACCATACCACTTAGAAACAAACTGCTTGGAACACATATAGAAAACATATTCAACGAACAGACTATATTCAATTTATAATGTTAGGATTCTGCCTTTCTATTAATTTTGAATAAAATTGACATTTTGAACTGCGTGTATCAGCAAAGTCAATGCATTGTCAATGGCTATGAGCAATCTTCATAGAGAAAAGGTGAAATATCTCTAGAACCACACCACTTAGAAACAAACTGCTTGGAAGACATATAGAAAACATATTCAACGAACAGATTATATTAAATTTATATGGTTAGGGTTCTTCATTTCTATTAATTTTTAATCAAATTGACATTTTGAACTGCACGTATCGGCAAACTCAATGCATTGTCAATGGCCGTGAGCAATCTTCATACAGAAAAACTTAAATATCTCTAAAATTACACCACCTTGAAACAAACCGCCTGGAATACATATAGAAAACATACTTAATGATCAGATTATATTCAATTTATATGGTTAGGGTTCTGCATTTCTATTCATTTTGAATAAATTTGATGTTTTGAACTGCGCATATCGGCAAACTCAATGAGTCAATGCATTGTCAATGGCCGTGAGCAATCTTTCATACATAAAAAGTGAAATATCTCTAAAACCACACCACCTAGAAACAAACCGTATGGAACACATATAGAAAACATGTTTAACACACAGATTATATTAAATTTATAAGGGTAGGCTTCTGCATTTCTATTAATTTTGAAAAAAATTGACGTTTTGCACTGTGCGTACCGACAAACTCAATGGCAGTGTGCATTTGTTCTGCAGCCAAGCTGTGCGCGCATACAGAATGTTTACAAACATTGAAAGGGATTTATTCGTACCCTGCTGTTATTAACAGTGTTAAACCCATTCTCCTCGAATGTGGGAATCTGATACAAGATGGCTAGAGTGTTCTCGCTGAGTGGTGCCACCACAACCTACGGGATCACCAAATCAAGTGGTAAAGTTGGCCGTTATTTAACACAATGCAGTAATTTAAATGCAATTTTGTCTGTTCACTTTATATCTTATTGATTAATGATAACTATGTAAATCGTGGTGTGAACCAGTAGCAGATCCAGAAAGTGACAAAACTGGATATATATAGTATAGTTATACGAGTCTTACCTTGGTACAGATGATGGATAACTGTTGTTTTACCGAGGTATAAGCCTCGGATAGATGTGGGCTAGGGAGAGGTAAGCACGTCCGGTACCAGCAATCTTAACCTACTTATTGAGGATAAAAATGACTTTCAAACAATGGATACTATTACTTTACCGAAAAGGTACACCAACGGAATAGATGTGGCAGGGTGTGGCGGGAGGGCCCTAGCCCACATCTATCCGAGGCTTATACCTCGGTAAAACAACAGTTATCCATCATCTGTACCAAGGTAAGACTCGTATAACTATACTATTTTACCTCGGTAAACAGCCTCAGGCTAGCCTCAGGCTAGGGAGACCTTTACATAATTCATTTTTATCCTTAATATCATTCTTTCTTATTATTATAACATTCTAAATTTTTGTTCTCACCTATTCTTGTTAGTTGGCGAGAAGACGCTTTGCAACGCCGGTAGGCTTTTCTAGTCGTTTATTATAATGTTTTGCAAACGACTTAGCCGTCTTCCAGCCTGCATGCGCTAGTATTCTTTTCACAGAAATACCAAGCACCCGTGCCTTGGAGACCATGGCTCCTCTAGTTGAGTGGGAAGAGTATTTACTCGTATCCACTCCAGCCAATTTCAACACCGTAATTGTCCATCTGGCAAGTGTGTCTCGTGAAATCGCCTTATGTGGCTTTATAAAGCTCACTAATAGTTGTTGTGATGCACGTAAATCCTTTGTCTTGTATATATAAGCCCGTATGGCCGACACAACACATAATTTCCGATCATTCGGAAAACAGTCTAAGTGAACCGTTGATAAAGGGTCACCTAACGTGTTCGATTTAAGCAATTTTTCTAAATCAAACGTAGCTTGTTCCTTGTCTATTTCTAATCCAGTTAAGGATAAAGCAACAATCGTCTGTCCTCTGTGTCCGGTTACTAACAATAACAGGACCGCGACCTTAAAACCTAACTGTTTTATATCTAACCACGAGTTGTGAGGCCAAGCCTGAAACAACTTAAATACTATAGAAACATCCCAAAACCGACTATACTTTGGTTTTGGAGGATTCCTTTGATAAATTGAACGAAGTAAATAACAAATAACATAATGTTTTCCAACTGTTTCGCCATCAATTCTAGGTAATATAATTGATAACGCACACCTCGCCGCATTAATCGATCCAAAGGAAAGTCCTTCATCCTCTAGAGAACGAAGAAACCGAGCTACTTGTGAAATCTTTGGATTTGTTGGCTTAACTTTCATTAACAAACAATGTACACCCCATTTCTTTAAATAGGTTGTATACATTTTGACAGTTCCTGGCCTCCAGGCATCCGATACTATCCTATCCTCAGTAATTCTGTCCAATCCAAATTGCTGTAGCTGCTTCCTTAGAAAAGGAATGCCAATAGGGGCGTCGTTGACACGTCGCCGTGAACCACTAGCGGTCCGTGGTGCGTCAGATTCCCGAGTTTTCTTGGGAATCGTATACGATCTTTTGCCAGTTGTGAAACTGCTGGCAGCCAAGGTTGCGTGTCCCAATCGGGCACCACCAGTATCGCATGTGTCCCTTCCAAGCCGATTTTTCTCACTACTCGGCTGATAATGCTAAATGGTGGGAAAATATAAAAATAATTATTTTCCCAGGTAATAGCAAACGCATCTACTTTCCAAGCATCCGGTTCAGGATGCCAAGAAACATAACAGGGTAACTTGTTATTATTTCGTGATGCAAATAAGTCAACTTCAGGTGTACCCCATTTTTCACAAACGAAGTTAAACAAATGTGTAGAGAGAGACCACTCTAAATGGTCATGGAAATTTCTACTTTTATAATCTGCAAGTGTATTTTGTGACCCTGGAATATGCGCTACAGTCAGCCAGACTTGTTGAGCCTGTGCCCAGTTCCAAATCAGTTTAGATAACTGATTGCAAGACTTTGATTTGGTTCCACCCATGTTACGAATATATGCCATGGCAGTAGTATTATCAGTTAGTATTCTAACCTGTGATTTATTTATCTTTACTAAACTACGTAAGCCCAGATAAATAGCACGCAATTCTAGTGCATTAATATAGTCTGATTTTTCATCATCAAGCCATCTACCTCCTGTTGTGACCCCATCTCGATGAGCTCCCCAACCTTCTAACGAAGCATCAGTAGTAATTACTGTATTAGGTTCCGCCATGCGGATTGGATTTGGTGAACTTGCTATATGTTGCATCCACCATCCAATATCCTGTAACCCTTCTTGCGAAATAAACATCTTTCGCTCAAAATTGCCTTTAGTTCGTGTTAACGCTAAATTTTTATCTATTTCTAGCGACTTAATATGGGCCTTCCCATATAACACAGCAGGTGCATATGATGTCATTATGCCAATAAGAACAGCAACCTGTCTAATTTTTGGCTTTGATAACTTAATAAGCTGAGTCGCTGTAGTCATAAACTTAATTAGTTTTTGTTCTGTTATCGACACTGTAAGGGACTGTGTATCCAGAATAAACCCTAAACATTTGAGTTGTTTTGTTGGTTTAAACACTGACTTTTGTTGATGTACATAAAACCCCAATTTAGTGAGTAATGCACATAAATCCAAAACTGCATTCACACAACCAATTTGTGTTGATGCTATAATAAAAGAATCATCTATGTATGGAAACATTATGTGACCCTTCCTCGCCATTACCGAGAAAACAGGTTTAAGCAATTTAGTAAATAAACGTGGCGCACAAGCTAAGCCATTCGGCATGCAGGTAAACTCATAGAGTTGGTTATCCCAAATAAATCGAAGAAATTTTCGGTATTGTTCCATTATGGGAAGCGTATAATATGCATCCTGTAAATCAACACTAGCCATCCACGCATCTGGTGTAATCAGATCTCGTGCCGTATCTAGAGAGAACATTTTAAAATGTCGATATTCCACCCTTTTATTAAGGATTGTTAAATCCAGGATCATTCGAACATCACCATTAGGCTTCGGTCTCGAGAAAATGTTTGAAATAAACTGTCCTGAACAGTGTGTCACTTTTTGTATAATTCCTTTCTCAAAGAATTTATGTACCTGTTTAGTTAGTGCGTCTCGTTCAACTGGTTGAATGTTATATGGAAAAGGTATTATACTTTGTACAGGAATTTGTGTAAAAGGAATTTGAACACCCCTAACTATTTCTATAATTTCTTGGTCACTAGTAATTTTGTGCCACTCAGAAATATGATTACTAATATTACCAGCCACAAAGTTGCTTACAGTTTGTGTGTTTTTAGAGGCTGCAGGGACTTGTAAAGTTTGTGTTTGGACCTCTACTTGGACCCGCCCCTGGGGAAAGGTCTCGACGAGTTGAACCCTCGGCCTATTGGCCGTGCGGTGTTGTCGGTCCAGCCTGGGCGAGCGCCCCGGCCCCGAAACCCTTGACCGAAGTTTGAACTCGGTCTGGTTCCTCTGGTGAACCGTCGTGGACGAAAATCCCCTCGTGACTTTTTGAAACGAGGAGCTTCCTGTTTCTTCTTGCCATCCATGTTTTTGCCACTCTTGGCTGCAGTCTCTACCTCTTTATAGAGGTATTGTAGTTGACCGCCAAACATCTTGGTGTTATCTAAAGGTTTCCCTTTAATCGGCTCTGGAGCAAGATAAAGCGTAAACTCCTTCCCTCATTATCGGTAACCTTCTTAGAGCGAGCCACTTCTTTGCCAGCATCTGTGCAAACTGACTTGAAGACATTTTCATATCTTCGAAACGACAGGTAATTACCTGCCGCCGCTAGCACTGCAATGCCTTTGTCCATTGTCTTAGCCAAAGACGAGAACTTATTTTCACTCTGCATCCTATTAGCCACAGGAACAATAGCTGTTAGGGTAGCCAACACTGCCTTATGCACTGTGTGCAACACATCCTCAAACTTCTTACGGTCATCCGTCATATTGACATCCCGATCCATTTCTTTAATGATGGAGTTGGGAACACCCTTATGCCTGTTAACTCATCTCCTAACTTGGAGATAACCTCCGCCGGTTTGAACGTGCGAAAATGACCATTCACGGTCTCGCGCATAAGCGTAGTGGTTTTAACCCGCTTAGCCTTTGGCTTCTCCACCTTCTTAGCACTTTAGTGCCAATGTCAGCATAGACCCCTCATTATGTGTCTGAGTCTGATTCCGTAGGAAGTAGACTCAGTGGACGAATCAGAAGAAGAATATTTCTCTCCTCTTCTTCTTTTTGGACTTAGTCTTCCGCTTTTTGCGGGAAAACCAGTCTCTGCCCGTCCTTGGTGAATTCATCACCCGAAGAAATCACCTGTTTCTTCTTCTTCCTCCGTTTAGGAGAAGGAGGAGGAGGAGCCTTAAGCTCCACCGCCGAGTCTGTGTCCAAGAAATCCTCGAACGAATCCTCTTGGACACTCGGCCTACGCCGCTTCCGAGACACAGGCGATTTGGCAGTCAAGATGTGGCTTTCCAATCGTGCAAAGCGAGCCTCCCAATCTGGAGGCGCAGGCACATCAGGCACTGCGTCCTCATCTGGGTCGGAGAGGATATGCGCCCGGGGCTGTGTCGACGGCCCTGCCGACAACACAGGTGAGGAGTCGTACTCCTCGTCCCTCCACTCGGAACACGCCCCTCGGCTGCTGCTGCACCGCGCTTACTCCGCTTCGTGGCCATCGGGAGCTGAAAAAAGTTTTTGGTCAGTCCCGGTTATATATATACAATATAGTTTCAAACTCATTTGGACATCTATTGGTGTTAAAGAACGTGTTTATACCGTTATAACACAGGCGTAATAAGCTAAATTTGTGCGTGGGTTGTGGGTCAAGCCCAAACCTTACGCGGGGTCGGGACCAGTGTATCGGCCCGCCCATCCCTCTGTTCCGCACACTTCTCCCACCTGTGACTACTACGTCAACAAGTTGGAGAAAATGCTACGAAACTCGGAGAAACGCCTGAAAAAGTTTTGTCTAGGGGAGTCTATAAAAGAAACCCAGGAGCATCTCCAACATTACTCTCTATTAGAGTAAGAGAGAATTTCCACATGAGATAGGGCGAAACCCACATCTCTACCCATAGTCACACGGTGACCCGGGTGTTGACATAACGCTAATGACCGGTTTGGTTCCTTCGAGAACCCCACTCGAACGTTTTATCCTTGGTTGTTTATAACCAAATAACTCGTCCAAATTGGACCAACGAAAGTCTAAACTTCCCATATTGATGCTCTAATGCATCATAATTAAGCTAACCACAGTTTTTATTATACTTACTGCGTATTTGCTTGTATGTAGACTAATTTTGCCGGAGCAACCCAACGACACGTTATCCAGTCGTGAGTTGTATATGCTAATTGCTGGTACCGGACGTGCTTACCTCTCCCTAGCCTGAGGCTAGCCTGAGGCTGTTTACCGAGGTAAATTTGAATAAAGTTGACATTTTGAACTACGCGTATTGGCAAACTCAATGCATTGTCAATGGCTATGAGCAATCTTCATAGAGAAAAGATGAAATATCTCTAGAACCACACCACTTAGAAACAAACTGCTTGGAACACATATAGAAAATATATTCAACAAGCAGATTGTATTAAATTTATAAGGTTAGGGTTCTTCATTTCTATTAATTTTGAATCAAATTGACATTTTGAACTGCACGTATCGGCAAACTCAATGCATTATCAATGGCCGTGTGCAATCTTCATACAGAAAAACTGAAATATCTCTAAAACTACACCAGCTAGAACCAAATCGCCTGGAATACATATAGAAAACATATTTAACGAACAGATTATATTAAATTTATATGGTTAGGGTTCTGAATTTCTATTAATTCTGAATAGATTTGATGCTTTGAACTGCGCATATCGGCAAACTCAATGAGTCAATGCATTATCAATGGCCATGAGCAATCTTCATACAGAAAAAGTGAAATGTCTCTAAAACCACACCACCTAGAAACAAACCGCTTGGACCATATATAGAAAACATGTTTAACACACAGATTCTATTAAAATTATACGGTTAGGCTTCTGCATTTCTGACAAAATCAATGGCAGTGTGCATTCGCTCTGCAGTCAAGCTGCGCGCATACACAATGTCTACAAACATTGAAAGGGGTCTATTCGTACCCTGCTGTTATTAACAGTGTTAAACCCATTCTCCTCGAATGTGGGAATCTGATACAAGATGGCTAGAGTGTTCTCGCTGAGTGGTGCCACCACAACCTATGGGATCACCAAATCAAGTGGTAAAGTTGGCCGTTATTTAACACAATGCAGTAATTTAAATGCAATTTTGTCTGTTCACTTTATATCTTATTGATTAATGATAACTATGTAAATCGTGGTGTGAACCAGTAGCAGATCCAGAAACTGACAAAACTGGATATATATATAAGTATATTATTTATTATTCAGGAATAGGGCTATGCCAATGGCAATGGGAGTAACTTACTAACTACATATCTGGGATTATCTCAGTATCTGATATCATTCATACATAACCAAACCCGGTAATTGTAGGTACAAGTAACATTACCAAACTGCATCCCTTGCTTATCTGACAATCATGTAGGCATACTGTATAGTGTATGGTACTAAAAGTGGGCTACGGTCCAGCAGTGTTGTACTTAAGCTACTCCCACAGCCCTGCACCGTGTACTGGAGGTGAATATTTCATATTTGCTGTACTCAGCGTACTGTACTCTGACTAAACACTTAAAACAGTATCATGTTGCCGATTGACGGATTGTCAGACTAGTCAGTGTATAAAATAGGCGGAGTGGCTATTCATATGGCACGCCATATAGTCGCCGGGGATGCCACCATCGCGATGCATTCAAATAGTGTGCTTTTATGAAGTACTGGCTTGCTACACACCCACAACTTCCTTGCTCCCCACACATGCCCTGTAAGAGCATTCACTGAGGTTTTTAATTAAATTTTGACATTTTTGATGACTGAAGAATCGACTTTGGTCGTAATGCTTGCATTGCGTTTGATTCGCAGTGGAGGAGGAGTACCACCCCCCCTCTCTCCCTCCCCCCCCAGCCCACGACCGTTGCATTGCGTAACCCCCCCCCTTCTCTCTCCCTTATAACCCAGCCTCTCTGCCCTCTCTCGCCACTCAGCCTCCATCTCCTGCCAGACGCACTCCTCCTTTCTTCTTTTTGGCTCGCCCCCTGCAGCCTCCACGCCTCCGCGACCCTCACCTCGCCGGCCTACGCCAGTCATGCCGCGCACCAGAGGCCGTCGCGCGCCGCGTGCCTCCAGGAGAGGAGCCGCCACACCACCCTCCTCCGCGGCCGACTCCGCCTCCGCGACTTCGCCGCCCCCCTCCCCTCGGCCTGCCGCCAGGGGGGAGGCCCCGGAGCGAGTCACCTCGACTGACGATCGGGTCGACGCCAACTCCCGCGCCCTGGAACACCTCACTGGACTAGTCGAGAGCCTCCTCCTCCAAGGGGCCACCCCGGCCCCCGCGCCGGCGCCTCCCCCCTCGGCCCTGGAGCGTCTCTCCGCCTTCATGGAGGATCTCACCCGCGAGGCCGCGGGCGCCGCCCCCGCGCCAGCTCACCGCCCCGCCTCCTGCCGCCCCCGACGTCCACCCCCTCTACCTACAAACCATCAGGCGAGGAGCCGCCACGACGCGGACCGTCGCCCCCCGGACCCTGCTCGCCTCCGCGACCGACCTCAACCCCACCTCCGCGGCCGACGCGGTCCGCGAGATCCTGGAGTCGGCCGAGGCACAGAACACCGGACGCCGCAGAGGTATTCCACAGGGCTACATCTTCCCCCACGACCTCATTGAGCGCGGCCCCGAGGGGAAGGCGGTGAAGAGGGGAGAGGCTACCCTGGAGGAGTACAACCTCGCCCTCAGGATGCTGGAATCCCACCCCGCCTTCCCCTCGGACTCCATCCCAGGCCTCCTCTACCACAACCTCTCGGTCCAGCGCGACTGTGTGACCCATCCCTGGCCCACGGTCCGGCGCTGGTCCGAGGCGGTGTTCGCGTGGGTGGCCGACAGACGCCTCCCAGACGGATGGCTCGACCCCATCGCCATCAACGCCGTCCGTCTGGACGTCCTCACCGTCCCCGCGACTTTCACCTCAAGCGCCAGGGCACCCGCCTCAAGCGTCCCGGCCGCCGCCCGCCCCGCGGCCGCCCCCCCAGCCGCGTGCCTCCCAGACCGACGCTAGGACTCCCTACACCCGGGAAGCTTACGGGGTTCCCTGTTCAGCCTGGAACCGGGACCCCGCCTCGTGCGACCTTGCCCCCGCCGGTGAGGCGCATGGGGAGCAAGGCGCCCAGAGGCGCCACGCCTGCGTCTATTGCGCCAACGTCAGGCGCATCCTCACTATGCACAGTGAGGCGGTGTGCAACACCATCTGCCGCCCACACAGACAGCGTCATAGATCTGACGTCACACCTCGCCCTCCCAACGGCCCCAGACCGGAAACGGCAATTAGCCGACCGGAAGTCTTCCGCCCGCACACCGGGCGCCCACCGGCCCACCTCCCGGGCCGACGCAACATCCGCTGGACCCCCCGCGCCGCAGCCTCTCTCGTCTCCCACCGGTTACGTAACCCTCCCCCGGCCCGCCGCCAACCGGCCGTTTCCCGAAACCCATTACCTAACCGTCCCGCTCCCCGCCAGCAGTGTTTCACCACCACCGCCCCTGCTCGCCCTGCGCGCCCTTCCGGCCGCCCCTACCTCCCCTCCTTCCCGCCACCACTCCCTCACCACCACCCTCCCCAGCCGCGCGCCTCCCAGACCGACGCTAGGACTCCCTACACCCGGGAAGCTTACGGGGTTCCCTGTTCAGCCTGGAACCGGGACCCCGCCTCGTGCGACCTTGCCCCCGCCGGTGAGGCGCATGGGGAGCAGGGCGCCCAGAGGCGCCATGCCTGCGCCTATTGCGCCAACGTCAGGCGCATCCTCACTATGCACAGTGAGGCGGTGTGCAACACCATCTGCCGCCCACACAGACAGCGTCATAGATCTGACGTCACACCTCGCCCTCCCAACGGCCCCAGACAGGAAACGGCAATTAGCCGACCGGAAGTCTTCCGCCCGCACACCGGGCGCCCACCGGCCCACCTCCCGGGCCGACGCAACACCCGCTGGACCCCCCGCGCCGCAGCCTCTCTCATCTCCCACCGGTTACGTAACCCTCCCCCGGCCCGCCGCCAACCGGCCGTTTCCCGAAACCCATTACCTAACGGTCCCGCTCCCCGCCAGCAGTGTTTCACCACCACCGCCCCTGCTCGCCCTGCGCGCCCTGCCGGCCGGCCCCCCGCCCCTACCTCCCCTCCTTCCCGCCACCACTCCCTCACCACCACCCTCCCCCTGCCACCGCCCCCCGCCACCCCACCGCGCCCCCCATCACCCCCGCCGCCGCCTGGCGCCCTCCCCCGGCGATACAGCCTACCTACACCACCTCCCCGGCCTGCCCTCCCCCTCCACCCCCTCCTGCCCCCCTCCCCTCCTCCACCACCGACTTCCACCTCTCCTCTCCTTCATCACAACCGAGCCTCCTCCCCCCCCCTCCCGTGACTCCCATCACCCCCCCTCCGCGACTTAGGTGAACCCGTCACCGACGTCGTCGATCCTGATATACAGGACACCCTCCCCACCGCCCCCTCCTGCGGCCCCTCCCCCCACGACTACCGCCCCACCCTCCTCGCCATCTGGCCCCACCTCTCCGCCCCCGAATGGGACCGCCACCCCAACTTCTCCCGGGCCTACGCCACCCGCCGGATCGCGGGCCTACCTAATTTTTTGGCCGCCCGCATCCCCCTCCCCTCAGGCCTCCACATCCCCGCATTAAGATCTGGGTCAAGCTACGTCACGTGACTACCATCATACTAATAGACACCGATCTATTCGTACGGCCGCCATATGAATAGCAACTCAACTGCCTAAAAATAAAAATAAAATAGGCGTTCCCTGCACTACGGTACACGCCTACGCCTACGGCTACAGCCTACGCCCTTTACTTTAATATTCTGTCAAGTTTATACCAACGAAACCATCCACTATTTTACAATAATAAACTTCTGCCCCACTAATCTAAATAATTCAACAGCTTGGTTCAGTTCGAATACGGACCTTATTGGAGGGACAGACAACTGTCTGTCGGCTTTTAAAGTTTGCAAAGTTGCAAAGTTGCTGCAGCTGACAAGGATGGTCGGAAATGATTGAAAATGGTAAACATTGACGGCCTCATTCGCAGGAACACCAGCAGATGGCGCCACCTAGTTCCACACCTTCCCGTTAGGTGGTAGTACTCAGATGGCGTTATCCGGTAGCTCTAGCCTTTTAAATCCCCACCCTCCTCTTCACAACGAGTTCACAATAAAACCAGGCTGAGGCTGGGACTCCAGTTGCTGTTTTGAAAATGACTGAGTCTGAGCAAAGACCCTATAATACTAAGAAGGCTCACTCCCTATCTCTCCCATGGCAATGTAAATTTTGCAGTGCCACCTTGTGGTGGGTTTGATCAGCCCAGCTGCTGGTTGGTGTTTCACATGTAAACAAATACAATTATATTATACATGAGATAGGTAAGTATGAATACACATCAATATGAAATTGCTATGAACAAATACACATCATCATCATCATCATCGCCATCATCACACATCTTTCACATTCATATATACATTTATACATATAATATAGCAACTGTTTAACCAAGAGAAAAGCCAGTGCACCAAGTGGTTGGTTTGATCATTTTGAGTACACAGTACAGGCTGAGTGAGCCATCTTAGTATTATAGGGTCTTTGGTCTGAGTTAGTGGAGAGAAGGAAGAGTAAAACTGAGGTATATATAATTATGTATATATATGTATGCACACCTACACACACCTTCTATATATGATGTTGTACATACAAATATCCTGAACCAAGACAAGAAACTATGTGTGGCTTCTGTGGTCTAGTGGTTAGGGTATTGAACTTCTAATCTGAAGATGCTTGGATTTGTGCGTTCAAACCCTATATCTTTCACTCCTTTTTACATCAACAACAAAAAAACGTTTTCCTCTATATGTGTTTTTTATTGAACTATGCAATGTAATTGTACCAACATATATTTTACATTAAAGCAAATATATTTCCTGTTTGAACTACTCTAAAGAAAATTGAAAATACCTCAGTTTTACTCTCCTTTCTCTCCACTCCAGCTGGGTCACTTGTCTAGGAACCTTGACCCTAAACCCTAAACTGGATTAGAATGGAGTTTGGATGTACCAGGATTATTTCTAGGTCACAGGTCAGCACCATGCACCACCTGTGGGAAAGCTGGAAACTACTGGAACATGGAATGTTAAAATCAGCGTAACCAGAATGGGAAGACACGTGTCCCTTTAAAGTGCAAATAGAAATGAGCTAATAAAACCATTTTCATCGTCATTATCAAATTTTTTTTTAGAATATTAACTTTTGGGGAACTCTAACCTATGAATAACTAATTTATACTAAAAGTCCTCAGGCTATACACCTGTCAAGATTTCTTTCCGAAATGTTTGCGTTGTGGGGGTGATGAAAATGGAAAATATTGTGCTTGGAGTGGGATCACCAGTGTACCCAGTGCCCGGCTTTGTAGTGACAAGGAGTCGTTTTGTAAGTCGTTGATATAACTCAGCCGGGGCTCAAGCCCATGACCTTCCGCACGGGAAGCCAACCATACTCAGCGAATTCTCTTACTAATTCAACCAATGGTTGAGTAATCTTTGTGAGAGCTTGTTAGTAAAACGGCCCTCGGTGCCAGGCGTGTCACGTGACCTGGTGGTGGTCTGGGGGACCAGGGGGCGCGGACATGTGGGACCAGAAGGACGGACATACAGCTATACACTGACAGCTCTACGCTGATAGTTGGACACTGACAGTTGGACACTGACAGCTGGACACTGGCAGCCGACACTGACAGCCGCACACTGACACGGACATTGACAGCAGACAGTGATGGTCGGACACTGACAGCCCAACACAGACAGCGCACACTAACAGCTGACACTGACAGCTCCCCACTGATAGTTCCCCACTGACAACTCCCCACTGACAGCCCCACACTGACAGCTTCCCACTGACAGCCAACACTGACAACCACACACTGACAGCAGTCTTTCACCATGACATCTCTACCGAACATTAGTGAGCGGCGTGACCAGCCCTGGCCGATCAGCAGTCAGCCGGTGCCCGTCATGCATGGGTAAGCAGGCTTCGTTCCTCTCAGTCTGAGTGTGGCTGTTCTAAGTGTGCAGTCAATTCAGTTCAATTCAATTCTTTTATTTTAACTCTCTGCAAGGTATGTTTACAATAAACTGAGGTGATACAATAAATGCATACAAATTCCTTACAGACAGAAAGGATCCCAGAAAGGCGATGCTTATCTAGCTGGTCTCCATGATGTGAATGAACAAGTGATGACAATAACAAATTATTAAACTTAAGCTACATCTTTAACTAATGATTATGATGAGATACTGATGTGTCTCTTCACAGTTAGTAAAAGACAAAGTAATGATAGGAATATTATATGGATATTGTGTCATGGATTCATGTACTTACATGCAGTATCAGTAGTTATTTTGCATGTATGTTAATAGGGGTATTATATATATTCTTTACTGGTAATCAATTTAGTATGCATTGAGATAGCTTATCTTTAGTTTTTTACAGAAGTTTTTCAAAGTTTGAAGTTTTCTAATCTCTACTGGTATTGAGTTCCAGATATTGGTTCCTTGGTTTTCAGTTGTTATTTTGCCATATTTGTTTCTAGTGTGTTTGTGATGTATGTTATTTATCTGTCGTGTGTTATGGGAATGGACCTGATTGTTTTCTTTGAAGAGATTATCAAATATTTCAGGGAGGAGGCCATTCTTTTGCTTGTAAACAAATTTTGCAATGTATATTTTATAAATGTCAGTTACCATAAGTAAGTCCAGGTCTTTATGAAGTGATTTAGTTGGGGTGAGATAGTCTTTGCTATACAGTATTTTCAAGGCTCTGTTTTGTTGTGTCTGTATCTTTTTTAGGGTTGATGATTTGGCTCTCCCATACACCTCTATACCATACTGGATTTTGGAGTAAACGTATGCATAGTATAGTAATTTTTTATTTTCCTCATGTACCCGTCGTCTGATTATTTTAAATGAGTTAGCCGTTTTAATTATTGAATTATTTAAGTTATCAATATGTTCATCCCAGTTGAGGTTCTCATCTAGAATTATACCTAGGTATTTCACAGAAGGGACTCTCTTTATTGTGTTATTGTTTATCTTTATGTTGTTTAGGTAATCAGGAATGGTTGTACTTCTGCTTTTAAATATTGTGTAGCATGTTTTGTTCAGGTTTACTGTTAATTTGTTATCATTGCACCATGTAAATATATCTGAAAGGAATGTTTTAATTGAATGTTTTAGTTGTTTGGGTGAATTTGAGGTTATGAAGCCATTGGCGTCTAAGTGTGCAGTCTTCGTGGTCTCCAGGGGCGTAATCGATTAATCAACTCGGGTCACCCGAGCCACTTTTTTTGCGCATGCGCACATCCTACAGACTCAGGTTGAATAATCGAATACGTTTCTCCACGCTCGGGGTGAAAAAATGGTGGCTTAATCCAAGACCTTTTTTTTTTAATAACAGATATAACTACAGCAAAATAGGATTTAAATTGTTGTGTGATGGCATAGTTTAGTGATATTTCCATTTAATTAATCTATGACACCCTAAGGCCAGAACCCCGGATGGGCATGTGATATGTCACGGCCCACAAACGGGGCTGCCCCAAGGGAGAAACCTGGACCACCCTCAGTAGATAACAAACAACAACAAACCACCAAAAACAGAGACTCCTGATCTGAAAACATACAACAATATATATGTAAAATAGGGAGACCCTGAAAACACCCTGGGACAAAACCCCAGAAGGGCATGTGATAGGTCATGGCCCACAAACTGGGCTGCCCCAAGGGGGTAATCTGGACCACCCTCAGTAGATAAAAGACCCCTTGCTACTTATCGGAGAGAGTAGCCTATGTGGTGGCAGCGGGTATCCTTCAAAGAAACATGTCAGAATGGCCATATGTTTGATGCCGATGATAAAAATCAATCTGCTCTAGAGGCGTCGTTAAAAATTACAAGCTTTACTTGTACCTTTTTGTACATGCTTACAGTGCGAAAATGTAGTTATCCCTCTGACGATCAACCTAGCAGATTTATCTATAAAATATGTTTTTTAAGCAACAACAAACCCGCTGAATTTTAAAACCTTCGAATTATGCAAATTTAATATTGAGTCTTTTATGTACTGCAATGCGTAGCCACCTGGATATGCTGGAGACATTCTGATACCGGCTTATAGCCTGCCAAATCAGTATTGGTTAAGTAACAGTTGGGCTTCGTCTCTACTTGGAAGGGTGACCACGTACGAATATGAGGTGCCATAAACATCCTGATACAGGCTTATTGTGTACATATAATATAACCACACATGCTCACTCACTCAGTCAAACATCTGATGGCCGAATGAGTTGAGCGTCGTCTCCCGTTTTGGTAGATCGTGGGATTCGAACCCATGAGTTCGAACCCTGGTTGAGTCAAACCAATGACTTAAAATTGATATTTGTCTTTTCCTAGCCAGGCGCTCGACATTAATAGGATAGAGCAAGGACTGGTTGGCTCAGGGTCAGGATAATGTGAGTGAGTGGGATATTAGGTCATGGCGCTGGCTGCCTTGTCTCCGAATGGGGCAGCACTATAAAGTCACCATGAGTGCGGACTGTCACAAGTCGGTGCCCGTCCTGATATGACCTTAGATGTTGCCAGGACGTGACACAATATCAAATAAACAAACAGTCACACCTCTACCACTAGCAGAACCTTCTGGGATGGCCGAGTGGTTAGGGAGCCCGCTTCCCGAGTCGAAAATCGTGGGATCAGTTCCTAGCCGAGTCAAGCCAAAAGCTAACAAAAATGTTACATGTAGCTAACTTGCCTGGTGCTCGGCATTATTAAAATAGGGAAAAGTCTGGTTGGTTCAGCGTCAGGATAATATCACTGAGGGGGATTTCATGCCTTGGTGCTGGCAGCACGGTATCCCAGTGGGACAGCACCATAAAGCTAAGGCCTATTTGAAATCACACGACCCACATACAGACTATTACAATGCCTACAAGTAGATCAAATCTTGGCTCTAAAATAAAGAAATGATCAAAAAGAAGTTGTGCAGAGTTAGTTTTTTTTTAAAGTGTTTATAGAACTGTAGTAACTTTGTGTAGTACTTGTCTCGTCGGCTGAGCAGACCACCACCACCACCACCACCACCACAACACCCACTTCACTACACCTGTATCCAAGTAACATGTGAATGCAATAAAAGACGTCCTAACGCCCCCCCCCCCCCCCCCCACCACCACCACCACCACCACCACCACAACACCCACTTCACAACACCTGTATCCAAGCAACACGTGAAGCATGATTGTTGTCCACCCCCCCCCCCACCCCACCACACACCCACTTCATACATCTTATCCAAGCAACACGTGGAATGCAATAAATGATGTCCTACCCCCCCCCCCCCACCACACAACACCCACTTCACCACACCTGTATCCAAGTAAGACGTGAAAGCAATAAATGATGTCCTAAACCCCCCCCCCCCCCCACCACCACCATAACACCCCCTTCACTACACCTGTATCCAAGCAACACGTGAATGCAATAAATGATGTCCTACCCCCCCCCCCCACCACCACCACCACCACAACACCCACTTCACAACACCTGTATCCAAGCAACACGTGAATGCAATAAATGATGTCCTACCCCCCCCCCCCCACCACCACCACCACAACACCCCCTTCACTACCCAGTATCCAAGCAAACACGTGAATGCAATAAATGAGATGTCCTACCCCCCCCCCCCCACCACCACCACACCCACTTCACTACATCTGTATCCAAGCAACACGTGAATGCAATAAAAGACGTCCTACCACCCTTCCCACCCCAACACCCACTTCACCACACCTGTATCCAAGCAACACGTGAATGCAATAAAAATACGTCCTACCCCCCCCCCCCCCCCCCCCCCCCGCCATCCATCCCCAAGAAAATGAACACACAAAAAAGCAAACAAAACCACACTTGTTTTTTATCACCACGTTAATATGGAGTTTGCACTAGTTTGGTCAAAGTCTTTTGCAAAAAGCAGTTTTGAAGAGAATGTCAAATTTCAACCCCCCCCCTCCCACCTCTACAGAAATTTCCACTGCGTCAAATTTCAATGGCCACTCCGTCAGATAAATCATGCTGTCAGCAGGTGGTACTTTCCACTTGATCTTATTGAACATTTAAAGTAAAGATATATATTACTATTAGCCATAAGAAACCTATGTATGGACAACAAACAGTACTGCTCTATTTTTTCTGATCCAAATAACAATTAAATTAAAAATTAACTGCCCACAAATTTCTTGAATCAAATCAAATATTTGTTTTAAAAAGGCTAACACATTTAATACCCACCCTAAATTCTGATAAAATGTGCTTGAGAAACAAGTGTGTGTTTGTGTGTTGGCCTAGCACTGTAGCAGTTCACACTGTTGTGAGCTGTGAGTGGGAGTCTACTACAGTGTGTTGTGAGACCTTAATTCCGACATCTGGCACCCAGCCACATGTGACTTACAGTTTTGTGGAGCTAGGCTTATCTATATCATTTTTTATATATAATCCTAATCCCTCCATATAACCTGCTAGCTTGCACTGCAGCTCACTACCACATTCTTTTAATTAAAATTAAAATGATCAAATTTGTCTTTTGTGAGTGTATGTGTGTGTGTTGGTTTTCTTTATAGAAAATTAGTTTATGTTTGCGTCATTTGTTGTTATTTATTGTTATTTGATTTAATTTGTTTTTATTTAATTCTATTTGTTTTTCTTTTGATTTTCTTTGTTTTCTTTGCTTTTCTTAGTTTTTCTTTGTTTTCTCTTTTTCTTTCTTTTCTTTCAGTTCATTTGTTTTGTTTGGCTTTCTTTGTTTTTCTTTCTTCTCTTTGGTTTTCTTTGTTATTTGTTTCATTTAGTTTTATTTGGTTTTATTTGTTTGCATTTGTTTATTTGTACACTGACATGTCTGCTGTAAACCCCCTTACATTTTACACTGCACAAGCACGCGCCTGGCTGTAATTAGTCAGGATTCAATCCAAGTAGCCGTAACTCAAACTTTCCACGTTTAACAGTGTTTAACCACATTGCCCTGACCAGACGTGGTGGCTGAATCAGTAAGAACACAGACTTCCCGTGTGTAAGCTTGGGATTCAGTCGAGTCAAACCAATGACTTACCAAATTTATTCTTGTCACTACCTAGCCCGGCGCTTGGTATTACTAGGACAGGGTAAGGTGGACTGGTTAGTTCAGTATCAGGATAATGTGACTGAATGGGATATGAGGTCCTGGTGCTGGTGGCCTGGTCTCCCATGGGACAGCACTATATAGTCGCCATAAGTGCGCACTGTCACAAGTCAGTGCCCGTCCTGATATGACGTTACATGTCGCCAGGACGTAAAACCCCAAACAAACAGCCCACATTGTGTGTTGCACATGGCTCGGCCAGCACTCAGTGGTCGGCATGGTTGAGTGGCAGTGCAGTGTGAGCTCAGTGGCACTGGGCGACAGTTATTAGCACCTCGCCGATTAAGGCCCAGTCACACCTTACCGGACTGGGGAACCGGATGAGAACCGGACACTGTCCGGCGATGTCCGGTACATGTCCGGTACCCGGTGGTGTCCAGCGGTGTCCGGTACAAGTTTTGAACATGCACAAAACTTCTACCAGACACCGCCGGACTGACGTGTCCGGTTGGTGTCCGGTTTGTCCAGTACATGCCCGGTACCCATCTGTACATGTCCGGTACCCATCCATTACTCGTCCGGTACATGTACGGTACATGTATGGTTGTCCGGCGGCAATTGACCCAATTACGCTCCATTTCAATGCATTTTGTGTACAGGAGAGCACCGGACTAGACAATTCTTTGTCCGGTGGTGCCTGGTACTCAGTCCGTTAAGGTGTGACATGTCCTTTACATTTATGACTTTTACTATTTTCCTTTGGGGGGTTGGTTGTTGGAGTTTTACGTACTGGCAACATCTAAGGTAATATCAGGACAGATACCGACTTGTGACAGTGCACATTCATGGTGACTTTATAATGCTGTCCCACTGGGAAATCAGGCAACCAGCACCAGCACCCAATAGCCCACTCAGTCACATTATCCTGACACTGAGTTAACTAGGTCTTGCCCTATCCTATTAATGCCGAGCGCGAGGCTAGAAAGCTACAAGTATCCATTTTATAAGTCGTTGGTTTGACTCGACCGGGAACCGAACTCCCGACCTTCCGTACGCGAGGCCCGTGCTCTACCGATTAGGCCACCTCGCCCGGTACAGATGTGCTTAATTAAATATCCACACACACACACACCTACACACACGCACACACACACAACGTGTCAAGTTGCAGGTGCCTGCGTGTTGTACAGGTCACAATACATGTGTCATGTACTGAAGTATTCTTTTCATATTTCTACCTTTCTTTGTTGTTGACAGCGGCATTAGCAGGATTTAGTGATTACCTGGGTGTTGATTTGTTGCGACATCGCACCTGTCTGTAAGAACTTAGTGAGATGGTCTCTGGCCGGGGACGACCCCTGGCGCCCTCTGTAGGGAATTAATGAAACCAGGCGCGCAGTAACTGGTTGCGGTTTAAAGTTGCATAGTCCAATGGTTTTGAGTTTTTGGCATTTTTATGAGATAAATATATTAAATTGGTTGTCATAGCCTACCTTTCTTTAGTTTGAGGTAATTTTTTTATTTATAATGGCTATGTTTTGAGATATTTGAAGTGCAAGTATGTCAAATTAGTTTTGGCAAGCATGACAAAACTCTGACACCATAGCAGTAACAGGTTCTATTAAATTGACTCAGTATTCCCTTCTATTTGGCAACACATGTTTAATAAGTGCATCATTAGTAGAATCAAATCTAGATAATTGTTTTGAAAATGTAAAGCTCCATCGGACTATGCAGCTTTAATGCAGTGCTCTAACCAAGCCGGTGGGTAGCAATGGATCCAGATTAAATGATAAATAAATAATGTAGACTTAACAGCGCGTCATTCTAAGGGTGCTGTGCAATAAAACCATGATATAACACAGTAACGGTGGTAACATTCATAAGTACTTCACATATGCCATAGCGGTTAACACCAGAATACCAGTGCTTCAGTGCTGACAAAAAAATGTTATTCAACTGGAATAAACATTTTGAACAAAAACAAATGAGAGTTCACCAACACCACCACCACCACGACATATATACCAGCAGCACACACACCACCAACACAAACACCACCAGCACCAACACCACACACCATCAACATCACACTACCACCACCAACACAAACACCACCCCCACCACCACACACCACCACCTTCACTGCCTCCACAAGGGAGAGCTCCTACCCAGAGGCCCTCACTGGCGTTCCGTTGACCAGAGTGTCTGAGTGTAAGTAGACACTGTGTGTAGACATTCAGACAGGAAATGGAGAGGTTCCCTCCAGTCCGCTACGGGGCTTACACTCCAACATATGGGCTCACGTGAGTACACACAGGTCGACCAACATTGTATAGATATTTATTTATTTATTTTTAGAATATTTATTCATTAAATATGCGCATTTCAGTGCTGAGGCACTGGTCTTCCAGCCGTGTGCATTGCAGATATTTGCAGAGATGCGCTTCCATGCGTTCTTCCTTTCCTTGCCCTAGTTCTACTGAGAGATTCCGCTGTGGCGGTTTCAGCGTGTTCCCGTGCTCAGACGTGTCCCGTTGCTTCTGCGCATGCACGGATTTCGCATCAACTCGGGTCACCCGAGACACTTATTGATGCATGCGCACATCCTACAAACTCGGGTAGAATAATCGAATACGATTCTCCGCGCTCGGGTGGACAATTTTTTCTTTTTTTTTTAATAACCGATAAAACTACAGCAAAATAGGATTTAAAGTATTTTATGATGGCTTAGTTTACCTATATTTCCATTTAATTAATCTAAGTTATTCTTTTTTTGCACACGGCACGTGTATTTGTCGACTCCACTCGCCGTGTTCTATTTGAAATTCTGACGACTGGGATGACCCGAGTCGCCCGGGTAGTGTTAATCGATTACGGCCATGGTTTTTAGATTCTGACGCATGCGCAGAAGCGAGGTACACGTCTGAGCACGGGAACACGCTGAAACCGCCACACCGGGATAGAAGAACAGAATAAATACGGGCCGACATTACTTGTATCCTACATGATTCCTAACAGAACTATGAGTCAGAAAATGATTCCTCATATATGATCGGACTATGCGGTTTAAATTTGAGCAAAAGCTGCTTCAGTAGGAATCAACTATAAACAAGCTATGGATGTGGTGGTTCCAGCATGTAGTGCTTATCTGTATTGGTGTAGAGTTGAGGGATTGGGAGAGAATGCAAAAATATCCACAAGATGGCGGCCCCAGAAGCTTTCGATTCAACTTTTTAAAGTTGATTAAACTACATGATTTCATAGAGTCTTCATCCCAGAATTAGCAAGATATGATACATAAGTATTTGAGCAATATATTCAGCATATTAGATTTCAAATTGATTGGTTATTTCCATACCCCAGCTTTCCGACATTTTTATATATGATTGTCTAGCACTAGCAGCCTGTTATAGAGGCAGTAACTAGTGGATGGGTAACACGCTAAGAAAACAAGGTGCCATACACATCGTGATACAGGCTTATAGCCTACCAAATCAGCAGTGGATAAGTAATAGTTGAGCCTCGTCAATACTTGGATGAGTGACCACCTGGGAATATAATGCCGCAGTCACACTACGACGTGTTGCACCAGCGTTGGACAACGCGTGCCACCGTGTTGGGTTTTTGGGAAAAAAACATCGGTACACATCCGGCACGTTACCGGCATGTTACCGCCGCGTCGGTACACGTACACTGATAGCAATGTGTGAGGCAACACGTCGGCGCCCGCTGGCTCGCGCCGATCGTTTTGTGCTTGCACAAAACTTTCGACGCGCCCCGACGGGTTGGAGGGGACGTTACGGACGCATTAACAACACGTCGAAACCCGTTGCGGGTGCGCCGGTGGAACGCTGGCAGACTGTTGAGCAACGTCGCTTAACGTAGACATTTTTTCCGCCAAAATGCGACCGTTCTGGCGGCGCGTCTGCAACGTCCCATCGACGGGTAGTGGGCGCGCCATTGGCGTTGCTCCAGCGTTTCTCGGCGCATTGGACGTGTTGCCGGCGCACCTGGATGCGTTGGCCGCGCGGTGTGGACGCGCTGCCGGCGCATCCTGACGTGTTGATGGCGGGTTTGTACGCGCTGACACGGTACTAACACGACACCAACATGCTACCAGCACGCCATCAACATGCTACAAGCACGCCAATAACGTGCAACCGACATGCTGCTGACGCGCTAGTAGCACGCTACTAGCGCGCCACCAATCCGCCACTAACACGCTGCGGCCCGTCAAACTTTGTCCCAACACGCCGAAAAGTTGGACGTGTCTCGTGTGCTAGCAAATATTTTGCGCGTTGGCGGCACGCCGGAAAACACGTCGTAGTGTGACTGCCCCATGAGGTGCTGTCATCATCATCATGCTGTCGGTCCCGATGCGAGAAAGACTACTTTCATTACTTTACTGTCACTCTCCATTTATAACATTTCATGAAAGTTGCCTGCAAAAGTGTTGAAGTGCTGCTGGCTTTTGCAAGTTACCAGTGGCATTCTCTCGGGGAGCAAATAGAGGTCTTACACCAGCAAGAAGATGTCCAGACAGGCGCAAAACTATTTGTCCCTGCAGTGGCTGGTCAGGAGATGTTGGGAGTTCCGTACTTTTTTTTTGGTCCATTAGTTGTTTAAGCAGGGGAAATTTCAGTCATAGACGACTGGTCTTCCTCATTCCACTGCTGGTCGATAGAAAGCCCGAGCCTACACTTTTACCGACCCAAGGGATTTTTACCCTCCCACACCACATAGACATGGTATGAGAGCAAATGGCCTTTGATGACGTTGTAAGTTATAAACAGCGGTGGAAATCCAAATTGGCAGAGCTGGGGGCACGGGGAATCAAACCGCCGACCCTCAGATTATGAGTCTGACCTAGAAAAAAGTCAGACACTCTAACCACTCCGCCACAGAGAACGCCGGTACACGTACACCGAGCAATATCGGTACACATACACTGAGCAATGTCGCTACACATACACTGATTATAAGTGATAGCAACGTGTGAGGCAACACGTCGGCGCCCGCTGGCTCGCGCCGATCGTTTTGTGCTTGCACAAAACTTTCGACGCACCCCGACGGGTTGGAGGGGACGTTACGGACGCATTAACAACACGTCGAAACCCGTTGCGGGCGCGCCGGTGGAACGCTGGCAGACCGTTGAGCAACGTCGCTTAACGTAGGCATTTTTTTCGCCAAAATGCAACCGTTCCAGCGGCGCGTCTGCAACGTCCCATCGACGGGTAGTGGGCGCGCCATTGGCGTTGCTCCAGCGTTTCTCAACCTGTATACCTGCATACCATACCATGAGGTGCTGTAGACATCCTGATACAGGCTTATTGTCTCCCAAATCAGTAGTGGATAAGTAATAGATGAGCCTCGTCAGTACTTGGTTGGGTGACCACCTGGGAATACGAGGTGCTGTAGACATCCTGATACAAGATTATAGCCTACCAAATCAGCAGTGGATAAGTAATAGTTGAGTCTCATCAGTACTTGGGTGGATGTCCACTTGGGAATACAATATGCCATAGACATCCTGATACAGGCTTTTAGCCTACCATATGAGTAGTGAATAAGTAATATTTGAGTCTCGTCAGTACTTGGACGGGTGACCCTGGGAATACAAGGTTTTTTGTTGTTGTTTTTTTTGGTCCATTAGTTGTTTAAGCAGGGGAAATTTCAGTCATAGACGACTGGTCTTCCTCATTCCAATGCTGGTGGATAGAAAGCCCGAGCCTACACTTTTACCAACCCAAAGGATTTTTAACCTCCCACACCACATAGACATGGTATGAGAGCAACCGGCCTTTGATGACGCTGTAAGTTATACACAGTGGTGGAAATCCAAATTTGCAGAGCTGGGGGCACGGGGAATCGAACCGCCGACTCTCGGATTAGGAGTCTGATCTAGAAAAAAGTCAGACACTCTAACCACTCCGCCACAGAGAACTCCACAGAGCCATCCGGATACAGGCTAATCGCCTACTAACTCAGTAGCAGCTAAGTGATCCCATGGGCGTTCTGTGTGCTTCAGGTGCTACGTCCCGGGACCAGTGTACCTGCCCGGTGTCAACATCCGGAACCCTGTGACTGGCGGGTCACGTGTCTACAGGCACTACCCCTGGTCCAAAAGCAAGACGTTCAGCAAGTAAGTAAAGATAGCCGTCCTGATATGATCTTAGATGTTGCTAGGACGTCAAACAATAACAAACAAACAAGTACAGATAGTCAGCGAGTTTGTCCGCCGTTCAGTTTCCTGGACACACCGAACGGGTTTGACTACTAAAGCTAAGATTCCATATACAGTAAAACCTCTCTATACCGACCCCTCCACAGATCGACCACTCCCCTATATCGATCGCTTTATTTGGGTCCCAAAATTACCATTGTAAGGATATTCTAACTCTCTAAACTGACCACCTCCCTAAATGGACCACTTAAAGTCGGTCCCATGGTCAGTCGATTTAGAGCGGTTTGTGAGATGAGTTCGATCAATATGAACATATGGTATTAGTCAGACACAGCCACTGATAAACTAGAAGAAGCCACAAAGTTGTTGAAAAGGGAGTGAAGGTGTGACCCTTCACTTTAGGTCATATTTGTTCAAACATTTAGAACTCCTAAACAAGTGGTTGCTGATGGCCAACCTTAATCGGCTTCTTGCTCTGCATTTGTTTATAATTGGGTTCTAGTGAAATCATGCTCACAACTATTCTACAGTAAAGTTGCCTAGTCCGAGTTTCTGTCATTTTCTGAGATAAATATATTAGGTTGATCATTATAATCTACCTTACTTTAGTTTGAAGTAACTTTGAAGTAACCCTCTCACACACACTCCCACACACACACTAACTTTTGACGTATAGGAAGTGCAGGCAAGCATGCCACAAGTCTTACACCATAGGCTTCTGTATTAACATGTTCTTTTTTCTTTGTTTTCTCTTTTTTATATTGAGGCTGTATTTATACTGTCCATAGCATATAAGCCCAGGTATTCAGGCTTGTTTTCAATGCTGGCCAGCTGTCGTGTTAGTGTTATCTTATCACACAGTAGCTGCTGATAAGGTATTTGATTGTTCTATTACATTGACTCAGTATTCCCTTCTATGTGGCAACAAATGTTTAATGGGTGCATCAGCATCTAAGTTAGATCTGGATAATTAAAACTAGATGGTTGACTTGGTTTTGAAAATTTGATATTTTCATCGTACTATGCAGCCTTAAATCAAATATTACTTCCTGTAGGTATGTGTAGCAGCGTCTAGTGCAGCAGTGTACTTCACCCTCGACCCTAGCCTGACTAATTAATGCCTGGCTGGACACCAACTTTGGTATCTTGGAAGTGACATATTATGTATACTGTAATTAATGTTCTTTCAGTGTTGCTCCTCATCACATGAAGGAGCACGAACGCAGCATTTTCACAGTGAGTAGGCTATAGCTGGTTAGATATCAACTTCTCACTCACACACACATTCCTACACACACACACACCGCTCACACACACTCCCACACACCTTCCCACACACATTCCTAAACACAATCCCCCCTCTCACACACACTCACACACACACCCACACACACTCCTACACACTCCCCCTCTCACACACACAATCCCCCCTCTCACACACACTCACACACACACACCCACACACATTCCTACACACACTCCCCCCTCTCACACACACTCCCACACAAATTCCCACACACATTCCTACACACAATCCCTCTCACACACACTCCCATACACACACCCACACACATTCCTACACACACTCCCCCCTCTCACACACACACTCCCCCCTCTCACACACTCACACACCCCATACACATTCCTACACACCTCCCCCTCTCACACACACACTCCCCCCCTCCACACACCTCCTACACACATTCCTACACACACTCCCCCCCTCTCCACACACTCCCACACACACTCCCACACACATTCCCCCTCTCACACACACCAACACACACTCCCACACACATTCATACACACACTCCCCCTCTCCCACACACACTCCCACACACTCCCACCCACACTCCCACACACATTCCCCCTCTCACACACTCTCCCATACACACTCCTACACACATTCCTACAAACATTCCCCCTCTCACACACACTTCCACACACATTCCCACAGGCTCTCCCACACACACTCTAGGTATGTGGAAATCCCCACGATTAGTCGTTACAATTTTGTTCCAGAATGTTGTGATCGGTTAAAATTTGCTGCACTCTAAGTGTTCAAATTGGTTCAAATTCGTTTTGAACGGAACTAAAAAGTAGATAGACATAATTATATATGTATTTTCTCAGTTTCTACCAAAGAATATCACAATTTGATGGGTCGAAATGTGTTAATTTTGATTCGGAATGGGGGAATGTGCTCCTTGACTGTAGGGGATTTCCACATACCTGAAATTAATAGGAAAGTCAGCAGGCTAATTTAGAGCAAGTCAGGTACATTGTAAATTTTGATTAACCTTTATTTCATATCCAGTCTCTGTCAGTGTCAAAAAGATTTACAAAAATCTTGTAAATATTATGAAAATTAAGCAAGTTCTAGCATATTTTGTGTTTCTTCGAGATTAATTATCAATTAATTAGATAATTAAATAATTAATAATACAAAATCAGGCTTTGATGCAGTTTTAAAATGGACATTTTCTTCTATTTAATCTATTACAAAAATCATGTAAATATCATGAAAACTAATGAAGTTATGCACTTTTTTCATTCAGTTTGCATTGTTTAGGATCACACCCATTCCCCTTGTTTCAGTTTCATTCCATGACAAAACAAAACATGCAATTTTAAAGAAATAAAAATTCATAACTTTCTTAATATTAGACAAATATGCATGATCTTGGTGTCATTTAATAGCATATTTGTTGCTCTTTACAATGGTATGAGTTTCATTTCTATACAGTAAACTTTATTTTTTTTGTCACATACCAACACACTAACACACGCATTCCTAAACACACTCCGTGATATTCAGGTCCCTGGTTATCGCCCATGACTCAGCAATATTAATTCCCTTCTAATTGTTGCCATATTATCGCTCATGACTACCCAATATTGAATTTCCCCAATTGTAACCTGCCCTCAGCAATTTTAATCACCCCCTCCATGTAGCCCATGACTAAGCAATATTACCTTCCCTCTTATAATCGTCCGTCAATCAGCAATATGAACTCACACTCCCCTATTATCGCCCATCACTCAGCAATATGGCCTCTCGCTCCCGTATCATCGCCTGTAACTCAACTACATTCACCACCTGCCCTTTTATCGCCCATGACTCAGCAATATGACCTCCCGCTCCCCTATCATCGCCCATAATTCAACCACATTCACAACCTCCCCTTTTATCACTCATGACTCAGCATACCGTACGGCCGTGACTACGCAATATTAGCTTCCCCCTTATTATCGCCCGTGATTCAGCAATATGAAATCCCACTCCCTTATTATTGCCCATGACTCAACAATATTACCTCCCCTCCCCTATCAGTATCAATGCCCGTAATTCACCACTTCCCCTTTTATCGCCCATGACTCAGCACACAACGTACGGCCGCAACTACTTCATCATCGCTCCTGATTGGACGTCCGAGGGTGTCGGGAGGCGCCGCCTGGTGGCAGCAGAGCGCAGACACCTCAGCAGCGACGGTCAGCCCGCCGTGCAGCCTCTCTCTGAGTTCATCATTCCCTTCCTGGAGAGACGTGCCTCTAGGGCGGGCGTCTCAGTGGAGCAGATGTACAACACCCTCAGCACGCAGCGACGGGGTGCGCAGTGAAGTCTCGCACCACTGGGTGGTCACGTGGTCAGGCGGTCACGTGAATAAAAGATTCACCGCTAACCAGACTAGCGGTGAATGACAACCCTGCTTAAAGCTGCATAGTCCAATGAAAGTATCAAATTTTCAAAACAAAAACACTGGCCTAGATTTGATTCTACATATCTAACTTAGATGCTGATGCACTCATTAAGCACGTGTTGCTGCATAGAAGGGAATACTGAGTCAATTTAATAGAACCTGTTTCTTTATAACTATGGTGTCAGAGTTTTGGCGTGCTTGCCAAAATTATTTTGGCATTTTTCCACTTCAAATATCTCAAAAGTTAGCCATTTAAAATAAAAGTTACTTAAAGGTTAAGTAAGATAGATTCTAATGATATTTATCTCAGAAAATGACAAAAACTCAAAATCATCTGACTATGCAACTTTATATTCGAGCAAGACCTGATTCAGGAGGAAATAAGTGGATATGATGGGTGCAGTGTACAATTTCTGTCTATATTGAGAGAGAATGGAAAAAAAACAAGATGGCGGAATCAGAAGGCTATTGTTTTGAGTTTATAGTCTATTTATCTACATGATTTCATAAATTCTTCGTTCAAAAATAGCGGGTAAATATAAATAGGTATGTGAAGAAAATATTTAGTTTTTTAGATTAAGAATTTATGTGGTCATTTCCATTACCCAGCCTTCTGATACTTTTTTAAATGGGTTGTTCAGTAGCCCTGTCACAGGGCTGAGAGTGACTAGCAGTAACATGGTCATGCTACACCAGGGTGGGCAGTACATATAACATTAAAGTTGCATAATCCAATGAAAGTATCAACTTTTCTAAACTAGAACACATAGCTAAATTTGATCATCTCTCTCCAAGTTAGATACTCGCCCTCTCATTGAACATTTGTTGCAGTTTGCTGCACCTATACCGTGTTGCTATGCCTCAAAATGTGTCCACAAAACACTTCAGTATGCACACCAAAATTAAACCTAGTCTGATGAAAGCATCAAGTTTTCAAAACCAAGACACTTACCGATATTTGATCCTACATATTCAACTTAGATCCTGGTGCACTTATTAAACTTACATGGTCGCATGAAGCATGCTTTTCTTTCTAAACCAAATCACATATCTACATTTTTTTTTTTGGTCCATTAGTTGTTTAAGCAGGGGAAATTTCAGTCATAGACGACTGGTCTTCCTCATTCCACTGCTGGTCAATAGAAAGCCCGAGCCTACACTTTTACCGACCCAAGGGATTTTTAACCTCCCACACCACATAGACATGGTATGAGAGCAACCGGCCTTTGATGACGCTGTAAGTTATACACAGCGGTGGAAATCCAAATTGGCAGACCTGGGGGCACGGGGAATCAAACGCCGACCCTCAGATTAGGAGTCTGACCTAGAAAAAAGTCAGACACTCTAACCACTCCACCACAGAGAACGCCACATTTGATTCGATATCTCCAACTTAAGCACTGGTGCATTAACTAATGATTTAGGACAGCATAGAAAGAACAATCGGTGAATTTATTATGCAATCCCTTTGGACAACTACTCTGAGAAAGCCATTAAGCAGGGAGTCCATTAACAAATTAGGTTAATCTCATGACCTCATTAGTCCTGCCCTCATTCTGAGTACCATACTTGGCTACCCGCATTAAAGTTGCATGGTCCGATGGCGTTTGAATTTTTGTCTTATTTTTTAGACAAATATATCATAGTGATCATTATGAGCTACTAATCATTAGTCTGGAGTCATTTTGATGAAAAATGGCTAGTTTTGAAGCAATTTGAGCTGAAAGAACCCAAAATAATTTTGACAAGCTTGTCAAAACTCCTGTGGCTATGACCTAGATGGTCATCTCGCGGTCACCACGTGATGTGAGATGACTAGAATCCTGGAACCTGACAGGGCTGTAGGTAGGTATTTCTGTTTGGGGTCTGAACATTTTGGGAATGGATTGGTGGCATAGGCTCATGGCACTAGGGTTTAAAAAAATATATTATTTTGTAGAAAGGTTAATTTGATTTATATCTATCGAATTGACCAACTAGCATCAAAGATCCAACATCAGTTATATATCGGTATATGATTGACATCGTCCCAATGGCAGAAATATCAAAACATCAAACTATGCAATTTTAATCAACGAATGTTAAAAAATTATTTGAAATTACACAATTTGATTAATTATGTCTATAGAATTGACCAAAGCAGCATTGGATATCAAATATCACATATACATTAGTATATGACATCATCCCGATGGCAAAAGGTCAACACCATCAGCCTGTGCAATTTTTATCGAAGAATGTAAAAAAATAAGAATTATTTTAAAGTGTGGAATGATCAGGGGCGCTCATTCGGGTTCATTGTTGGACGTAGCGGGCTACGAGGAATATTTTTTCAAAACTAAAACGCGTAGCAATATCTGATTCGATATATCCAACTTAGATAGTAGCCCATTTGTTTATTAAAATTGCATTGTCTGATGATTTTGAGCTTCTACCACCAGGACGATGTATATATGATGTTGGATATTCAATGCTATTTGGTCAATTCTATTAATATAATTAATCAAATTGGGTAATTTTTATTGATAGTTTTTGAGCAATTTGAGCTGAAAGTGTAAGGTATGTAGGGCATACATACCAGGGACTAAGCTAAGATTCCATATATGCGGTATGTGACATGCGAAAGCATTTGCATTCACACCGATCGGTCAATTGAGCGATCCACTTTGCCGTCCATCCATTCGCAGAGCTTTATATTGCTGAAGTTACGCATGTACAATAAGTTGTGAAGATGAGTTGACAGTGTTGTGTCTGGAATATTCACAGCCATGGAGTTCCAGTACTTATTCAGCATGCGTGGTCAGCAGGAGGAAGTGGGTTCCCTAATCATTTCCGGTTTGAGTTGTCTGCTGCCCTCATCATGAGAGCAAAGTATGTAATGGTTTGTGGTTTGTTTGGAATTTCATTGAGAGTTGTTTTACTTTAAGGGAAAGACTTAGAACATACACCTCATACCATATCATCCAATGACGGAAGTTAAGCGACATTGAGCCGTGTCAGTACTTGAACAGTCAACCACCTGGAATACAAAGGTGCCATAGACATCCTGATACAGACTTATTGTTCACCAAATCAGTAGTACATAAGTAATACTAATAGCTGACCCTCATCAGTACTTTGATGTGTGACCACCTAAGAATATGCTGTAGACATCCTGACACAGGCATAGAGTCTATCAAGGTAATAGTGGATGAGCATTGAAGATCACCATATTTTGAATTGTAAGATACAATTGTAAATGGCACTCTATCCTAGAGGTGCAAATGATTAGCAATATAACATTCTGTAATTCCCGGTATAAGACTTCAATTACATTAGTTTGTGTTAGTTCAGATCTGTTTTTATCTTTACACCTAAGTGCAGTTTCAATGTGGAAGTAAATAAAAGGAAGTTTACAAAAGATTTATTCAAGTGGTTTTATTTGTGTGAATAATACGACCCCCCCAAAGGGGAGGCTAATGACTAACCCGCATATATACATAAGCAATACCCGTAGCCTACTGATAGAGGTGGAAAATGATCACCAAAATCCAGCAACCGGAAATGGAAATGTACGTATGTGGGCCATTTGTATACTCGCATTGAATCACGTAACGCCAGCGATTGGTTAATAATATACTCGTCCTGATATATAAATAAATACTTTTCCGAGCGTTTAGCGGGGGTCAGTTCTAAGCATTGCCTATTCATATTATGTTATTAGCGGTGATGCCCTGACTCTTCAGCCGTAATGACAAGACAGTGCTGCTACGCTCGAAACAAAATGATAACAATGTACAACGTAGTTAGAAAGGTATAAGAACATATTGAATTAGCAAAGAGTGAGGACAAAACTGAGAATGCATCAGGGGGTGAATTTTGTTCATCAAATGTGGCAGTATTTAGTCGGGTGGGATAGTTGAACACTTTACCAGAAGTAACATACAGTTAGAAGGCTTGCGGTGGTAGGGAGGACGGCGGAACTTGGAATTAAATTGACCTTGAGGGTTTTATTGATTGGTGGTTGCTTTACGCCGTGTCGGCAGCATAGGCCATATTCACGGCGAGACCTTGAGGGTGTTCTCAGATTGAAACTATAGTTGATGTAAGTAGGTTGATATGGATTGACCAGATGGGATGGCCAAATGAGTTAGAGCGTCCGTCTCCCGTGTTGGTAGATCGTGGGGTCGTTGGATTCAAACCCTGGTCGAGTTAAACAAATGACTTCAAAATTGACACTTGTCGCTTCCTAGCCTGGCGCTCGGCATTATTAGGATAGGGCAAGGACTGGTTGGCTCAGTGTCAGGATAATGTGACTGAGTGGGATATCAGGTCATGGTGCTGGCAGCCTGGTCTTCCAGTGGGGCAGCACTATAAAGTCGCCATGAGTGCGCACTGTCACAAGTCGGTACCAGTCCTGATCTGACCTTAGATGTTGCTAGGACGTAAAACAACAAACAAAAGGTTGATATTGATTAATTAAATACCTCAGTATATAGGATAAAACTACAAGCACTCTCAGGTTCATTTACTAAAGTCCCAGTCACCGACTTGTGACTTTGGGCTAAAGAATCCACCTCCTTGCAACCAAAGCAATGGTCGCTGACGTATGAGCGACCATTTTAGTTGCAAGGAGGTTTTTAGTGCAGCAGCTGTAACCTCCTTTTGACCAAAATGGGATGGCCGAATGAGTTGAGAGTCCGTCTCCCGTTTTGATAGATCGTGGGATTCGAACCCTGGTTGAGTCAAAACAATGATAAAAATGTATACTTGTCGCTTCCTAGCCAGGCGCTCGGCATTATGACTATTAGGATAGGGCAATGACTGGTTGGCTTAGTGCTGGTGGCCTGATCTCCCAGTGGGGCAGCACTATAAAGTCGCCATGAATGCACACTGTCACAAGTCATTACCCGTCCTGATATGGCCTTAGATGTTGCCAGGACTTAAAACTCCAACAACCAACCAACTTTTTTGAGACGCGTATCTAAAGCGAGAATGGGGGACATGTGGCGTAGTTCATTTTTCCGACACTTGGTGGCGTGTCGGTACTAGTGGGCCTAAACGGCCATTGACAATGCAGTGCAAAACGTTTATTTTATTAAAAATTAATAGAAATGCAGAACCTTAATCTTATAAATTTAATATAATCTATTCGTTGAATATGTTTTCTATATGGGTACCAAGCGGTTTGTCTCTATGTGGTGTGGTTTTAGAGATATTTCACTTCTTCTGTATGAAGATTGCTCAGGCCATTGACAATGCATTGAGTTTGCCGGTACGCGCAGTGCAAAACGTTTATTTTATTCAAAATTAATAGAAATGCAAAACCTTAACCTTATAAATTTAATATAATCTATTCGTTGACTATGTTTTCTATATGTGTACCAAACAGTTTGTTTCTAAGTGGTGTGGCTTTAGAGATATTGCCATTGACAATGCATTGAGTTTGCCGGTATGTGCAGTGCAAAACGTTTATTTTATTAAAAATTATTAGAAATGCAGAACCTTAATCTTATAAATTTAATATAATCTATTCGTTGAATATGTTTTCTATATGGGTGCCAAGCGGTTTGTCTCTATGTGGTGTGGTTTTAGAGATATTTCACTTCTTCTGTATGAAGATTGCTCATGGCCATTGACAATGCATTGAGTTTGCCGGTACGCGCAGTGCAAAACGTTTATTTTATTCAAAATTAATAGAAATGCAAAACCTTAACCTTATAAATTTAATATAATCTATTCGTTGACTATGTTTTCTATATGTGTACCAAACAGTTTGTTTCTAAGTGGTGTGGCTTTAGAGATATTGCCATTGACAATGCATTGAGTTTGCCGGTATGTGCAGTGCAAAAAGTCTATTTTATTCAAAATTAATAGAAATGGAGAACCCTAACCTTATAAATTTAATATAATCTATTCGTTGAATATGTTTTCTATATGTGTACCAAGCGGTTTGTGTCTAGGTGGTGTGGTTTTATAGATATTTCACTTTTTCTGTATGAAGATTGCTCATAGCCATTGAGTTTGCAGTGTGACAGTGTGCTGTTTAGGCCCACTCGTTCAGTGGCGACGCGAACGGCAGGAATTTGAACTAAAAAGTCGGAGGTCCCCCATTGATGTCTACCTCCAAAAGTTACCACCGGGTGGCGCCACCGACCTGCTTCTGCACAATGAGTGCTAAGGTCGGTTGCTCCTGCTCTCTGTGACAGGATTGCTGCCACAGTGCCAGACAACGCTATGGATGAAGCGTTGGAAGGCTGGATTATGGACATAACAACATTAATTTGCAAATCTAAAGGGCTAAATGCATAGTTCACATGCTTATTTATTATAGCCTACTACTTTTGGGATGAATAATTGATGAAATCATGTATATTAATAATAAACTTTAAAAGTGAAATCAAGAGCTTTCTGAAGCCGAGATCTTGTATTGTGTTCCTTCTGCATGCTCTACCAATCGGATGCTTCAAAGCAAGCAGGGATTCCCAGTCTGTGGGGAACCCCTCTACGTCATGTGGTGAGGGAATCCCATCTCCAACTTCCAAAGTAGACCCGTGAGCCAGTAGTTTTTTCAAAACCAAAACAATGATCTAAATTTGATTCTACATATCTAGCTTAGATATTGATGCACTTATTAGACATTTGTCGCCACACAGAAGGGAAGAGTGAGGCAATTGAATAGATCATGTTACTGCAGAATGCTATGGTGTCAGAGTTTTGGCAAGCTTGCCAAAATTAATTTTGCATGGGGCACTTCAAATATCCCAAAGGTTAGCCACTTCAAATAAAAGTTACTTCAAGCTAAAATAAGGTACTTTATAACGATCAACCTAATGTATTTATCTCAGAAAATTTCTGAAACTCAAAACCTTCGGACTATGCAACTTTAAACTGGTTTGAACTTATATAATTGTATGAACCATTGCTGTCATACCTCTACATAAATTTACTTATCTAGACCTACCTCTCTAATGCAATGGCTCATAACTAATCCCATGTGGTTACACTAAGACTAATTCATCATATGTATGAGAAACCATTATCTTCACAATTTAAACAATCTTTTTATCTTTAAATATAAAAGTGTAGATATATGTACCAACAATGGCTGGAAAACCAGTGGCTCTGCGCTGAAAAATATTTGGTTCAAAAGAATAAAAAAATATTTACAAAGTCAAGACCCCCCAAAATGGTACTTTCATAGTTTATTATATATTGTAGATACCATTTCGATTACTGTTCCGTTCCTACTGGTATAACCCACTGACGCCATCTGGTGTAGGAGTAGCTGTTGTAGTAGGTGCTGTAGTGCTACTAGTAGTTCTAGTAGTACTATTTTACACGCACATGCGCAGTACTGCGTGCAACCGCGTCAGACTCACAGTTGAGTTGAGTTTTTGGGCGTCTGGTCATCGAAAAGCATGTTTGTCCACCCTGTCGGCGCCCCCTGGCTGCAGCCGGTAACATGCCACTTCCGGTATGCACCGACACTGACACCGATGTTCCGTCCCTGTCTAGCTTGTTTGAAGAGCCAAACAATAGTTAATACATCAAGTAATTACCCTTGCATTGTTTATACTCACACAAGTCCTCATACATCACATACATACACACATGCACAATACTGCGTGCAACAGCGTCACAGTTGAGTCGAATCCATCTGCATCCGGTCATCAAAAGCCATGTTCGTCCGCGCCGCCTGCACCCCCCGCCCCTGGCTGCAGCCGTGCGACGCACCACTTCCGCTATGCGCCGACACCGATGCCCCATCGCCCTCTAGTGTTGGCGTCGGATCAACTCCCGCGCAGCCGCAGAGAATCCCACCCAGCACGCGCCGGAACCGCGACCCAGCGATCGCGAAGCAGACGACGTGCGACGCAGCGAGGAGCAGAACAAGAGCCCGCGCCACGGCGCGCATCACAGCCGAAGCGGAGTCAACACGCGGGTCCCGGCCCCACACGACGGTAACCAGCGTGAGGATGGCTGAGGCGAACAGCGGCAGGAGCCCAGCGGCGTACAAGAAGGCCAGTGTCACGGCCAGCTCGGCGTGCGGCGGCGAGAGCAGCTCGCGGCGCGCTGGCTTCGCGGTGCTCCTGCCAGGCCGGATACGCTGACAGCGCCTGCGGTAGCGGCGGTACTCGCACATCATGCACGAGAGACAGACGGCGAGAACAGCGAGGAAGACAGGCGGCAGGAGATAGAGCAGAAGCACGTCAACTAGCAGCAGGACCGTGCCAAGGTCTGTCAGCCCGCATTCCCTGCGGATCCAGCCCGTCGTCGTGACAGTGACAGTGAAGAAGCGAGTGACAGCGGCGCCAAACCCCACCACCACGACTGTCACCGACACGCCGATCGCCTTGCACGCCACCTGGCGTCGTACGGTGAAAGGTCGCGCCAGGGTCAAGTAGCGCTCCGTCGTCATGGCAACCAGTAACCACACCAACACGAAGAGGGAGCCGGACCAGAAGAAGGCTGTCAGTTGACAGCCCGTGTCGGTGAGGAGGGCTGCTCGGAGAGTGTCAAGAGCGACCGTGTCGAAGGCGAACACCCGCCGGGTGTAGTCGACCAGAGATGTGCTGAGCCAGGTGACGGCGGCCGACGTGAGGAGAGTGTCGGCCGACAACAGCACGAGCACGGCGTAGATGCGGGTTGCCGAGGGAACCAGGGACCTCGACATGCAAGTGACGGCGATGCACAGGGTGTTGCCTGCAGGCAAACAAGTAACACAATTGTAGGAGCTGCATTAGATGATTCCAACTGAATTATGCTGTGTTAAATGATCAACTAATGCTACCGTCACAAATGCGTTACGGCGTGCTTGCGGTGACCATAACTCGCTGCATCCGCCAGACCGTACGGTGAGTTATGGTCACCACATGGTGACCATACGTTTTTTTGCTCGCCACAAGTAGTTGCGGTTATTTTAAGTTGAAGTTATCTTAACTTTGACAAATCGCAATTCCACAGGCCGCAATCCTGGCAATCCAGACTCCACAACACTGTACGATCACCTTTGTTGACATTAATGAAACGATTATAAAATGATTATCAATATGGTACAAGATTCATGTTTGTGTGATCAATATTAAGAAAGTTATGACTTTCTTTGTATATTGAATACGTTTATAAATTCAACACACACTGTACGATTTGTGAAGAGATGAACTGTAGGCCGCAACGCCGTTACATTTGCATAAACCGCAAGACACACCACAGACCACCGCACCGTACGGCGCCCGCAGCATTTGTGACCTAAGAATAACAGACTCACAGTGGGTAGGGAGATGTGGGAGAATGCTTACAAACAGAGAAAGAATGCACGCAGTAGATAGCTAAACAACAACTAAACGTAATCAAAAAGGCGAACCATAAGACTATTACTGTCTAGCAGCGAAAATAAGTCATTAGACTTAACTGTTATGGGCAGCATAAATACATCATCACCAAATAAAGATTACAACTGCATAGTCCGAGGAAAGCATAAACATTTTGAAAGTGAAACGCTTCCCTAGATTTGAAGTTGCATCTCTAACTTAAAGTGGCATGGTCCGATGGTATAAATATATTTTCAAAACTAATACACTTACCTACATTTGATCCTACATATCTAACTTAGATACTGATGCCCACACTAATCAATTGGTGCTGTGTTTATGGAATAAATCCGATTTGACAAGAATGGACGTTCACACCACTGTTAGAGGAAGCCATGTGCCTCAGAACTTGCTCTCGTATACCCCTGTCACACTACGACGTAACGAGCCAACGTAGGCCTGACGTGGTGATTTTTCGTCATTACGTTGACGTACGTTGGATTACGTTATGATGACGTCAGAATGACGTTAGACTGACATCGAGCTACGTCACATTACGTCGTGTTATGTCGAGGTTTTGGACATGTTCAAAACTTTCGACGTAGCTCGAACGTAAGGGTTTATGTTCGCCGTACGTTCTGTTCATGTTCAGCGAACATCAATGACGTTAAACGGACGTTAGTCAAACGCTGCTCACTACGTTCAACTACCTTCCACTACGGTGACCCACATTAAACCGGGTGGAAATGCCCAGGCGGCGTAATGGGAACGTCAGGAGAACGTCAGGAGAACGTCAGGAAAACGTCAGGAGAATGTACATTCAACGTACGTTCAATGTTTCGCCACCGTCTCATGACGTATGTAACGTAAAGCAACATAGTTCTGGCGATGGAATAACGTACATAACATTCCCTGAGCATAATTACATTGTCCTCTCTCGTTGAATGACGCTATCACTACGCTTTACCGCCGTTACTCTCTCGTCCACTACACTGCATCCACGTTCAACTTGTGCCCAAATTTGCATACTACGCCGAAAAGTTCAACGTTTTTCACGTTCTCCCTACGTTGACGTTGTTACGTCATAGTGTGACAGGGCCTAAGATGCAGGTCAATCTCGTGACCTCTCCGAGGCTCTCATTGGTCATGGCCTAGTTTCATCACGTTTGAGTACACCACGTGACCATGGCGAGATTGGGAATGGAGTCACAGCCTTGGCTTCCAGCCCAGGAGTTTCGGCAAGCATGCCGAAATTTTTTTGACTGCATTTACTTCAAATATCTTCAAAATAAGTTTGCAGTCATCAAAACTACTTCAGGGTAATGGTAAGTAGATCATAACGATCAATTTAATATATTTATCTAAACAAATTTGGTAAAACTCACAAGCCATCAGACCATGCAACTTTAAATACTGGTGCACTTATAAAGAATAAATTATCGGTACATGGATGGGTGTACGAAATGCTTAAAGCTGCATAGTCCGATGAAAGGATCCAATTGTCAAAACCAAAACACTGGCCTAGATTTGATTCTATAGATCAAACTTATGGCGCTGTCACAGTACAACGTTTCTCACCAGCGTGCCGCCAACGCACTAAATATATTCAACGCGTCGAGAAACGGTAAACTTTTCGGCGTGTTGGGAGAAAACTTGACGCAGCCCATGCGTGTTGCCAGCGTGTTGTTGGCATGTTATTAGCGCGCCGCCAACGCGTTGTGGCGTTCGGGGGAGGAAAAAAAACAAAACAAGGCTGCTTGACCCACTTTGTGAATGTTCCGCCAGCGTGTTATGAACGTGTTATCGACGTGTTATCGGCGTATCGACAGCTCGTTAAACCGGGTCGGCGGGTTGCCAGCGTGTTATGAACGTGTTATCGGCGTATTATCGGCGTGTTGGCGGCACGCTGTCGGCGCGTTGACAGTGTGCGAATGCCGCGTCAGTAACGGGTGCCTGGATGGAAATCTCTAGCATTATATACTCAAAGCCAAAACGCTGACGAAATGTCCGCAGAACGCCGGGGGTGCGCCGCAGACATGCCACCAACACATCCAGATGTGCCAGCAACACGTTCACATGCGCCAGCAACACGTCCAGACGCACCAGCAACACAGCTAACGCGTCGAGAAACGCTGGAGCTACGCCAATAGCGCCCCCACTACCCGTCGATGGAACGTTACCGAAGCGCTGTTTGGGGAAAAATTCCCAGCGTTTATCGACGTTGATTAATAGAGGGCGGAGTGGGGGCGGGAATAGGGCTGGTTGGAGGCGGAGTTGGAGAGTAAGATTGGGCTTTCCAGCGGTATGCGGCCACACGCTTGCAGCCCCTGGAGGAGGGTTGGCCTGATTGGGTGCATGTGAGCAGATGTTCAGGTCGCTCGCTCTTCCGCTCTGGAGTGCCTCGGTCCAGCACATAGTAGATCTAGAAGGTAGATCACTGTCAGTGAGCACAGTATAATAGTTAATACCATATGAGAGCAGTGTGTGACGGGCTTGGAACACTGCAGCCTACATAATATTGGCGACCAGACGAGATGGCCGAATGAGTTGAGCATCTGTCTCCGTTTTGGTAGATCGTGGTCTGAAATCCCGTATTTGCGGGTCCCCGCATCTCATATATGCGGGCGTTTGAAGCTATTGATGGCCGATCCAGTTAGGTGGTATGCGAGGGTTATAGTTAATGATACATTGCTCTCTATTGTTTCTAGTAGCTATCGTACTCGACCCTCTTATATGCCCAGACATCCTGCATAAGGCCTACTATCCTGCTTAAGGCATCTATCATGCATAAGGCATACTATCCTGCACAAGGCATACTATCATGCATAAGGCATCCTACCCTCCCTTTGGATATATTCTATTCATATGAACTATATAGCAGAGCTTACCCCATAGTAGAGACACACAGGACACAACACTGGTAACGCGTGTCAACGTTCTGCAAACGCGCCCGTAACGCGCGACACAACACGTTGGCACGCGTCGGCCAGCGTCGAAAGTTTTGTGCGAGCGCAAAACGTTCGACGCGGCCCGACACGCTCCAACGTGTTGGTTCAGACCTAGCTGTCACTCAACGTGTACCGATGTGTACCGATGCGCCGGTAACGCGTTCATAACACGCCAGTAATGCGTCCCGACGTGTCCCGACGTTTCGCCCAAAAAGCCAACACGTTGGCACGCGTCGACGAACGTTGGTGAGAAACGTTGTAGTGTGACAGCACCATAAGATACTGATACACTTATTAAAGCTGCATAGTCCGATGAAGCATCAAATTTTCAAAACCAAAATAATTATATAGATTTGGCTACATATCTAACTTAGATATTAATGCACATATTAAGCATTTATTGCCACATAGAAGGGAACACTGAGACAATTTGATAGAACCTGTTAGTGTTACTGTTGAAGCCTATGGTGTCAGAGTTTTGGCGTGCTTGCCAAAAATAAGTTTACATGTTTGAATTTCAAATATCTTAAAACTTATCCATTTAAAATCAAAGTTACTTTAACCTGAAATAAGATAGATTATAACGATCAATTTAATATATTTATCTCAGAATAATGACCAAAACGCAAAACCATCGGACTATGCAACTTGAATACCAAGTAAATTTAATAGAACCTGTTACTGATGAAGCCTGTGGCGTCAGAGTTTTAGCATGCTAGACAACATTAATTTGGCATGTTTGAAATTTAGGCCAACTATTATATACAGTAAAACCTCTCAAACCGACCACCTCCACAAATGGAGCATTTCCCTATATCGATCGCCTTATTTGGGTCCAAAATGATAGCCCATACATTACCATTTTAACGATAACAAAAACTCCCATAACCAACCAGCTCCCTAAATGGACCATTTAAAGTCGGTCCCAATGTCAGTCGATTTAGAGAGGTTTTACTGCATATATAATGTAATATAACAGTGTCAGTTTTGTTTAAAGCTAAGATTCCTTACATGTGGTATGCGGCATGCGGCATGCGGTATACGAATGCGAATGCGACAAAAAATCGAAACACCTTGAAGTCAATGGACTACATCCCTTACATGCGGTATGCGAATGCGAATACGAATGCGAATGCGACAACTCGATCGGTCCCTGTAGCGCTTGGTGTGGCATGCATCATGCGGCATGTGGCATGCGGTGTGCGAATAGAAACGTCAGTCGCACTTGTCCATTAGGTTTAGACGAGGAGAGGTGACTGAGCATTACGGAATGGACACACACAAGGGTGCAGAGGGGAAACATATGGTAGTGGTGGTGGTTGGATTACGGGTTCATAAAAATGCTACCATAGCCACATAAATATGAATACTTATCTATAATTTCGTAATTATAAAGGTAGGAACTTCCATGTGACGTACCAAGAGTTACATAGATATAAATGCCATATTAGGCCATATACAGTGCAGTATGGAGTATACTTGTTGATTTTTATTTTTTAAATATAGCCAGTCGCGTGCCACATGCCGCATACCGCATAGAAGGAATCTTAGCTTAAGTCTTTCAGTGTGATTTTACACCGCGCAGAGTGTCACACAATTCGGCTGGGTCTCGGTTTGTAGGATAGACTTAGCAGGTAAGTACAGATAAGTATAGGTGTCCCATTCACGGCATGTCCGCTATGTGCCAAGGACACAGTTGATATGGGGGTGGGGGTGAGGGTGTGTGAGGGTGGGGGAGGGTGGGTGAGGGGGTGTGTAGGTGGGTGGGTCTGGGGGAGGGGAGAGGGAAGAATGGAGGTATCTATAGAGGGAGTGCACGTGACGCCATCACTCAGCAGTCAGCGGTCAGTGGCCAGCCATCTTGGATTATGAGCACCCTCCCTAGCCATGTTGTGAATGCATGCTGATGCAGTAAAACAGAGTTTTCTTGTGTTCTGGGAGGTTTTGGGCAGTTTACATCCAATGTGTTTACTTACAGCACTTTAGCTGATTGATTGATTGATTGGTGGTTGCTTTACGCCGTGTCGGCAGCATAGGCCATATTCACGGCGAGAAATGTTTGTTTTTTGTTCAAACCATCGCTTTTACATGTAAAAGCAGACAATCAATTATGTGCCAATAGACACTCATTAAATTAGAAAGCTCACAATCATATATTTGTGGTCAAGGGAAACAAATTCCCATAGAAAAAGAAAAGTTTTATTAATAATTGATAGAATCTATTTAGTAAACTATATGAGGTGGTACAGTCCAGCTGCCCTCAAAAAGGCTAAAATGTTTTCCTGTTTTACCTTAGTAAAAAGGTCATGCATACTGTCTGCAGTGTAGAACCGTTGGCGCAGGGCCAAAAAATCAACGCAACTTAGTAAAATGTGTTTGAGTGTCAGTGGGGACTGACACCCAATACATTCAGGGGGAGGTTCCCCCTTGAGCAGAAAAGCATGTGTAAGCCACGAGTGGCCAATACGGCAGCGGCTAAGGACCACTTGGTCCCGCCGACCTCCCGCATGAGTCTGTGGTGGCTTTCCCACAGATGGTTCAATTTCTTTAAGTTTATTAATGTTTTCATCCCACTCATGTTGCCATTTGGATTTTATGTGGGTGGCTATTAGTGGTTTCAGATCAGAGTGAGGGATCAGACACGGTTCAAGATCACAGTTCAGGGCCTTCTTCGCAGCCCGATCAGCTCGTTCGTTTCCTTGTATGCCAGCATGGCCAGGCACCCAGCACAGGTGGATATCATACCCATCTGTTGTCAGTTGGTTCATTTTATAAATGACCGTTGCTAGAATAGGGTGATTCGTTTTCAGTCCAGCAACAGCCAGGAGGCAAGAGAACGAATCACTGTATATAACATAGTTAGTGTGGTTGGATACCTCGATACACTCCAAAGCGAGAAGGAGTGCTCGGGCTTCTGCAGTGAAAATCGAGCTCTGATCGGGCAAACGTACACCAAATTTTTCCCGTCGGCAGACTGCCGCAGCAGCTACCCGGCTTTGGTCTTTCGAACCATCAGTGTATATGGAGAGGTGGTCTGCAAACTGGCCTTGAATCTCTGCATGCAGTCCTTGGTACTCGAGTGGATGTGTCCCAGACTTCCTCAGTTCCGTGAGTCGGAGGATAACCGATGGCTTTCTCAACGACCACGGGGGATGTTCTGGGAGTTTGGCATCCTCCAACACGTCCAAATCCACGCCCAAGGCCTCCAAATGAGGTTTCATTCGTAGCCTCAGTGGCCGGATGTAATTTGGCCTGGCTTCATACCTGGATTCGTCATGTTGCTCGAATAGACAATTGTGTGCAGGATTCAATGCATTAGTTTTTATCTTGACTACATATTGCATGGCCAGTTTGATTCTCCTGTTGTTAAGTGATGGTTCATTGGCTTCGACATAAAGGCTCTGAACTGGTGAGGTGCGGAAGGCCCCAAGGGCCAGGCGCAGTCCCTGGTGGTGGATCGTGTCTAGCAGCCCAATATATGATTTCCTTGCGGAACCGTATACTATGCTGCCGTAATCCACTCGTGACCGAACCAAGGTTCTGTACACGGAGAGCAGAACATCTCTGTCCGCTCCCCACTCTGAGCCGGACAGCACCTTCAGAATATCCAGCGCTTTCAGGCATCTTGTTTTCAGGTACTTTATATATGGCACAAAAGACAGTTTTGCGTCGAGAATGAGCCCCAGAAATTTGGTTTTCTCAATGACTTTAATGGGATCCCCACCCAGGGTCAGCTCCGGTTCCGCATGCATTCTACGCAGCAGGCAGAAGTGCATGCAGACAGTTTTGGTCTTGGAAAATTTGAAACCATTCAGAACTGACCATCGATGGATCCCATTTATGCTTGGTTGTAGCTGTCTCTCTATGACATTCATGTTACCACCGCTCTAATATAAAACAAAGTCGTCCACGAAAAGACTACAGGAGACCCCCTGCTTTACAGCAGCAGCACTACCATTGACCTTGACCCCGAAGAGGGTCATGGCCAGCATGCTGCCTTGAGGTACTCCTAGTTCCTGTGAGTGTAGGCGGGAATAGGTAGTCTTGACACGGACGCGGAAATGCCTGAAGGCTAGAAAGTTCCTGATGAAAATTGGCAAGTGGCCACGAAGGCCAATCGCATGAAGATCCTCCATGATGCCATGCTGCCATGTTGTGTCATAGGCTTTTTCGAGGTCGAAAAAGACAGCCACAACGTGCTCCTTCTTAAGGAAAGCATCTCTTATGAAGGTCTCCATGCGCACCAAATGGTCGAGGGTGCTGCGGCCCCGTCTGAAGCCACATTGAAGGTTGGACAGGTGGTGTCCTGACTCCAGTAGCCAGACGAGGCGGTTGTTTACCATTCGCTCCATGGTTTTACAGATGCAGCTTGTAAGGGCTATGGGACGATAGTTGTGGGCTTCACTCTGGTCTTTACCAGGTTTGGGAATCGGTATTACTGTTGCCTCCCGTCGACTCCCAGATGTTGTTGAAGAGTTGAAGCAACAGTCTCAGTGCATGTTCAGGGAGATGTTTCAAAAATTGATAATGAATTCCATCAGGTTCAACTGCTGTGTCATGCGAGCTTTCCAAAGAACACCTCAACTCACCCATACTGAATGGGGAGTTGTAGTGCTCCTCGCCATCGGAAGAAAAGTCCAAGAGCTTTCGCTCTTGGTGTTCCTTGACCACCCGAAAGCCCGGGAGGCCAACCGCATGTGCATGGTGATGCTAGAAACAAATTGTCTCCAACACTGCCTCCGCGCTTCTTTGATTGTTCTGCGAGCGTGAGCGTGCAGAATTCTAAAGGGCGCCAGATTTTCAGCAGTCGGTCTCCTGTAGAATTTACGCTGAGCTTTGTTTCGTTCCTTAATAGCCCTCCTACAGCCGTCATCTAACCATGGAGGCGTCAAACTCTTGGGAATTGCCGAGGTCTTCGGAACAGTTTTCTCCGCGATCCATCTCAGCATCTCAGTGAAGGCATCGATGTCACTGATGTCTGGAGTGAACTCCTCGCGACATAGGGTCTGGAAGGTGGGCCAGTCAGCTTTACAAAGCCGCCAGCTCCTCTCTCGCTCTATGGGAGATGCCTCCCCGCAATTAAGAATAATTGGGAAGTGGTCGCTCCCGCAGAGGTCATCCTAGACCCTCCATGAAAAGTCCAGCGCCAGTTCTGGTTCTACAATGCTGAGATCGATGGCGGAGTATGTTCCGTAGCCGGGATGCAAATATGTGTATGAACCATCGTTTAATACACACACAGCATGAGCGGCCACAAGGTCCTCAATTCTCTTGCCTTTAGCGTTCCTATTGTCCCCCCCCCCATAATGGGTTGTGACCGTTAAAGTCACCCATAAGTAAATATGGGGACGGTAACTGGTCCACAAGGGCGTCCAGTTCTTGTAAAGTGAGAACAGAGCTCGGAGGAATGTAAATGGAACAGAGGGTTACAGTCTTATGCAGCGTCAGACGAACAGCTACAGCCTGTAGTGTTGTGTCTAACGCCACTGGCGTACATTCCACATCACGTCTGACCAAGATGGAGGAGCCGCCAGCGGCTCGGTCTCCATCTGGTGCGTGCTTGTTATGAATGGTGTAGCCTTTAAGACTACAACTCTCAGAAGCTTTTATATAAGTTTCTTGTAGGCAAACAGCGAGTGGATTGAGGTTGCAACAAAGAAGAGACAACTCTTCGATGTTGCTCCTAAAACCTCGGCAGTTCCATTGAATAAGAGATGCACCTGTCACTGTCATTTTGGAGCAGTGACAGGTGTTCTCCCCCTCGCCTTTGGTTTGAGGGAGAGACTTTGACTGCGGGTTTCCACAGTCTCAGGCATCTCAATATCAGCCAGCGCCTGATATCTATTTGATGTTAAGTTTTTGGAGCAACAACTTCTGAGGCCAAACTGCTCATAACAGTGACAAATAAACCAATAAAAATCAGTAAATAAGCACAGCGTAGGCTGTTGCAAGCCTTCTGTATGTAATCCAAAATGGCCACCGAAAGTTGTCCTGTGATGTCATTACACCCCTTCTATATGTTTGTTTCTTGGGGTTATACGCTCTTGCAACATCTAACATACTGATTAACTTACAGATCTAACATCTAATGTGATATCAGGATGGGTACAGACTGTGACAGTGCACACTCATGATGACTTAATAGTGCTGCCTCAATGGAAGACCGAGCCACCGGCGCCATGACCTGATATCACACTGTTACTGAGCTAACCAGTCCTTTCCCTACCCTAGTAATTATGACTGCCAGGCTAGGGAGTGACAAGTATCAATTTTGTAAGTCTCTGGTTTGACTCGGTCAAACACACGACCTCCTGCATGGGAAAACCTCCAATGTTCTCAGCAATTCGGCCGCCGCCTCTGGTCTATCTCAACAGGCACCGTTGCTGAATCGATAGAGCGCAGCCCTCACGTGCGGAAGGTCAGGGAGTTTGGTTCCCGGTCGAGTCAAACCAATGACTTATAAAATTGAATCTTATCACTTCCTAGCCTGGCACTTGGCATAAATAGGATATGGCAAGGACTGGCTTAGCTCTGTGTCAGGATAATGTGACTGAGTGGGATATCGGGTCATGGTACTGGCGGCCTGATCTCCCAGTGGGGCCGCAGTATAAAGTCGCCATGAGTGCGCATTGTCACAAGTCAGTACCTGCCCTGATATGACCTTAGGTGTTGCCAGGACGGAAAACTCCAACAACCAACCAACCAACTGTGTGTACATGTGGGTGCTGGTGGTTGGATGTTTCTGCAGGCACATGTCTGCCCTCTATAGGTATCTGCAGGTTTGTCTGTGCAATTCTCTTCCTTTCGGCTTCCTGTGCGGAAGGTCGGGGGTTCGAATCCCGTCCAAGTCAACCCCATGCATCCTGCTATTATTTGAAATGTTTTTGCTATTATTTGTAAGGTTTTCACTTTGGGTTTCCATGTCACACTTTAGTGTCCAGTTTTAGAGAAGGACCAATTTTTTGCTATTATTTTTAAGGTTGCCCCTTTCGGTTTTCAAGTTAAAGTTGCACAGTCCGATGATTTTGAGTTTCTGTCATTTTCTGAGATAAATATATTAGGTTGATCGTTATAATCTATCTTAATTTTAGTTTGAAGTAACTTTGCTTTAACGTGACTAACTCAGGAGATTTTGAAGTTAACACATACAAATTTAATTTTAGCATGCTTGCCAAAACTCTGATCCCATAGATTCAGCAGTAACAGGTTCTATTAAATTGGCTTAGTACATCCGCCTATGTAGCATCAAATGCTTAATAACTGCACCAGTGTCTCAGTTGGATATGTAGGTTCAAATCTAGATATGGATTTTGCTTTTGAAAATTTGATGCTTTCATCGGACTGTGCACCTTTAATGCCCACTTCTACTTGGCATATACATGGACATCGGACTCACCTTCTCATATCACAGTGAACAAAAGGTGACCAAAGCGAACAAGCTTCTAGGCATGATACGCCGCTCGTACACGTATCTAGACAATGACACGGTGAAGACACTGTACACGTCACTGATCCGGCCGCACCTTGAGTATGGCAACACGGCTTGGACACCGAAGTTCAAGAAGGACATGTCAATGATCGAGAGTGTACAGAGACGTGCTACAAAGTTATCACCAACCATAAGAGAACTACCATACGAAGAACGTCTCAGGATTCTCAACCTACCCAGCTTATACTACCGAAGGGCCAGGGGAGACATAATAGAAGCATTCAAACACGTCACTGGAAGATATGCGGTTGATGCTAGATACCTGAAGCTGGCCAACTGTAAAACTAGAGGTCATCGATACAAGCTGAAGAAGGAAAGAGCAATAAAACCTGTCAGACAGCTATTCTTCAGTAACAGGATAGTAAATGCCTGGAACGCATTGCCTGAACATGTCATAGAAGCGCCTTCCGTCAACGCCTTCAAAGGCAGACTGGATAAGCATTGGAGGGGGCTGCAATATTGCACACATCCGGTACTTGATGCATTTAATCCTAGTAAATCAAATTTTGACATGCATCGACCTGATACAGGCTATAAGCCTAACAAAATGAATATGAGTGTGAGTGTATGACTTGTTCACACAGAACGGTGAAACCACTCATTGCAACAAAGTTGTATCTGACGCATAGGCCTAAAACCTGGTTTGAGAAGAATCAGTGCCAATTTTACAAAGTGATGTGACAATTGTGTGTATATATGAGCATGCAGTGCCTAGGTGACTAATGCCATTACAAAAATCCCAGCCCTGACTTGTGTCACAAGCTGTCACAAGCTGTCACAAGCTGCATGTTTATGGGGATACTAGCAGGCCTGTGCCTCAGGCATTGTTAGCTAATTGTAATCCAGGCATTCAGCGAAATAACCCTGAATTGAAAAATGGCTGGAAGACCAGTGCTTCGGCACTGACAAAAGACTTATTCAGCAGAATAAACATATTTACCACAAAAAAAACACACAAAAAAACGAGCGTTGTTTCATCTAATGATCATGAACCGAACAAAATGCTCAGTTCTGTTTAAATGAATGATTACCTAAAGCTGAACACAGGGCAGCACAGAGGGAGCACAGAGGAAAGCACACAGGAGACAGCACACGGGGCAGCACAGAGGAAAGCACACATGGAGAACCACAAAGGAGAGCACACAGGGAGAAGCACAGAGGGCAGCACACAGGGAACACACAGGATACAGCACACAGGGAGCACAGAGGAAAGCACACAGGGAGAAGCACAGAGGGCAGCACACAGGGAGAAGCACAGGAGACAGCACGCAGGGAGCACACATGGAAGCACAGAGGGAACATACATGAGACAGCACACAGGGCAGCACATAGAGAACACACAGGAGACAGCACACATGGAGCACATAGGAAAGCACACAGGGAGAAGCACAGAGGGCAGCACAGAGGGAACACATAGGAGACAGCACACAGGGAGCACAGAGGAACGCACACAGGGAGGAGCACACAGGGCAGCACACAAGTAACACACAGGAGACAGCACACAGGGAGCACAGAGGAAAGCACACAGGGAGAAGCACAGAGTAAAGCACACAGGAGACAGCACACAGGGAGCACAGAGGAAAGCACACAGGGAGAAGCACATAGGGCAGCACCCAGGGAGCACACAGGAGACAGCACACAGGGAGCACACAGGAAAACACACAGGGAGAAGCACAGAGGGCAGCACACAGGGAACGCACAGGAGACAGCACACAGGGAGCACAGAGGAAAGCACACAGGGAGAAGCACAGAGAGCAGCACACAGGGAAGTACATAGGTAACACACATGAGACAGCACTCAGGGCAGCACAGAGGGAACACACATGAGACAGCACTCAGGGCAGCACAGAGGGAACACACATGAGACAGCACACATGGAGCACATAGTAAAGCACACAGGGAGAAGCACAGAGGGCAGCACAGAGGGAACACACAGGAGACAGCACACAGGGAGCACAGAGGAAAGCACATAGGGAACACGCAGGATACAGCACACAGGGAGCACAGAGGAAAGCACACAGGGAGAAGCACAGAGGAAAGCACACAGGGAACACACAGGAGACAGCACACAGGGAGCACAGAGGAAAGCACACATGGATCACAGAGGAAAGCACACAGGGAACACAGAGGAGACAGCACATAGGGCAGCACAGAGGAGACAGCACACAGGGAGCACAGAGGAAAGCAGACAGGAAGAAGAACAGAGGGCAGCACACAGGGAGCACAGAGGAGACAGCACACAGGGAGCACAAAGGAAAGCACACAGGGAGAAGCACATAGGGCAGTACACAGGGAACACACAGGAGACAGCACACAGGAAAGCACAGAGGAGACAGCACACAGAGAGCACACAGGGAACACACCGGAGACAGCACACAGGGAGCACAGAGGAAAGCACACAGGGAGAAGCATAGAGCGTAGCACACAGGAGACAGCACACAGGGTGCACAGAGGAAAGCACACAGGGAGCACACAGGGAAGCACACAGGGAACACACAGGAGACAGCACACAGGGCAGCACAGAGGGAACACACAGGAGACAGCACACAGGGAGCACAGAGGAAAGCACACAGGGAGAAGCACAGAGGGCAGCACACAAGGAACACACAGGATACAGCACACAGGGAGCACAGAGGAGAGCACACAGGGAACACACAGGAGACAGCACACAGGAAGCACAGAGGGCAGCACACAGGGAACACACAGGAGATAGCACACATGGAGCAGAGAGGAAAGCACACAGGGAACACACAGGAGACAGCACCCAGGGAGCACAGAGGAAAGCACACAGGGAGAAGCACAGAGGGCAGCACACAGGGAGCACACAGGAGACAGCACACAGGGAGCACAGAGGAAAGAACACAGGGAGCAGCACAGAGGAAAGCACACAGGGAGCACACAGGAGACAGCACACAGGGAGCACAGAGGAAAGCACACAGGGAGAAGCACAGAGGGAAGCACACAGGGAACGCACAGGAGACAGCACGCAGGGAAGCACAGAGGGAACACACAGGAGACAGCACACAGGGCAGCACACAGGGAACACACAGGAGACAGCACACATGGAGCACATAGGAAAGCACACAGGGAGAAGCACAGAGGGCAGCACACAGGGAGACACAGGAGACAGCACACAGGGAAGCACACAGGGAACACACAGGGGACAGCACACAGGGCAGCACACATGGAACACACAGGAGACAGCACACATGGAGCACAGAGGAAAGCACACAGGGAGAAGCGCAGAGGGCATCACACAGGGAGCACACAGCACACAGGGAGCACAGAGGAAAGCATACAGGGAGAAGCACAGAGGGCAGCACACAGGGAGGACACAGGAGACAGCACACAGGGAGCACAGAGGAAAGCACACAGGGAGAAGCACAGAGGGCAGCACACAGGGAACGCACATGAGACAGCACACAGGGAGCACAGAGGAAAGCACACAGGGAGAAGCACATAGGGCAGCACACAGGGAACACACAGGAGACAGCACACAGGGAGCACAGAGGAAAGCACACAGGGAGAAGCACATAGGGCAGCACACAGGGAACACACAGGAAACAGCACACAGGGCAGCACACACAGCAGCACACAGGACAGCTATTGGAAGCTACAACCTTATAGATTACCGGAATAATATGACTGAGTGGGATATCGGGTCATGGTGCCGGCGGCCTGATTCCCCAGTGGGGCAGCACTATAAAGTCGCCATGAGTGCACTGTCACAAGTCGGTACCCGTCCTGATATGATCTTAGATGTTGCCAGGACACAACGCGCCAACGACGAACCGACCAAGCTCTGTGCGTCGTTCCGCTTCACTGACCGCAGGCGGTCCGGTTTGCCAGGTGAGTGATCTGTCTGCATCAAGCCCTTCCCATTGATCGTGATCGTTAAGTAAACAATAAGATCGTCAAATAAACATTAATTGCGTTTAATTACGTGTCACTGTCACTCTGTGGCGGTGCGTGTGGCAGTTTGACACCATGTCTGGGTGAAATGACGTCAGAAACAGCCAGTAGTCTTTAACATAGTGTCATGGGGGGGGGGGGGGGTCGAACCCACATCTCTTGCATTCCAGGGCATTGTGCTAACCATAACACCACCTAGACTCCCTGATGTCACCACCCTACCCACGCATACCTGTCTGCCTGAGAGGTCAGTGCAGACTACTACACTCTTCCCCCTGGAATTGAAAGTCTTTTAAGTGGCTATTTAACGTACATACAGGCGATGCACATACACAGGGTAGGTTCAACAACCATACTGCACATAACTGTACAGGATCCTGGTCATGGAACCAATGTCATGAGGGGTGATGGAAATATTGTGCCTTGGGCGGGAATCGAAGCCACACCTCTTGCATTGCGGGGCAGTGTGCTAACCATTACACCTCCTAGGCTCCCTGATGTCACCACCCTACCCACACTTACCTGTCTATGCGGCTCCTTGCCTGAGAGGTCAGTGCAGGCTACTAGACTAGCAATAGCACCCGGTCTGATGTGCCCGATTACATTACTCTTCATGTTTCTACTTTAAATGTATTGAAACTTAGCTAACTATCATTAAAGCTGCATAGTCCGATGGTTTTGAGTTTCTGAAATTTTCTGAGAAAAATACATTAGGTTGATCATTATTATATACATTACTTTAGCTAGAAGTCACTTTTATTTTAAGTGGCTAACTTTTTAAGTGAAGATATTTGAAGTGGAACCATGCAAAATTAATTTTGGCAAGCACGTCAAAATTCTCACCCCATAGGCTTCTGCAGTAACAGGTATTTTCAATTGCCTCGGTATTCCTTTCTGTGTGGTGACAAATGTTTAATAAGTGCACCAGTATCTAAGTTAGATATGTAGAATCAAATTTAGATAATTGCTTTGGTTTTGAACATTTGATATTTTCATTGGACTATGCAGCTTTAAGTTACCATAAACTAGAGGACAGTATGCAGTCATTAATGGTCAACCTAATATATTTAATTACAAAATAAGGCAATAATTCAAAACTAACGAATTATGCTACTTTGAAATGCTGGAAAACCAACGCCTGAATGATGAACAAAAAAGATGTTATTCAACTGGAATAAAAGCTTTGAATAAAAAAAAAACAATCAGGAACTGAACTTTCCCATGTTTAGTGTGCCAATAGAGTTAGAATCAACCACATAGTTACCAACCATAAACTATTATTACTTTATTAATTATTTACACCGGAAGTGGATGAATGAAATGTGTCAGTGTTTATCAATGTCAGATCTAAGAGACTTTATTTATGTGTGACCTAGTTAAATCGAAAACGAGGTTGTGCATCCTTCACTCCTTAATTTACAGCATATTGTCTCTAGGTAATAACCGGACGCGGTGGTCGAATCGGTAGAGCGCAGACCTCTCGTGTGGAAGGTCAGGAGTTCGAATCCCAGCCGAGTGTGACCAATGACTTATAAAATTGATATTTGTCGCTTCCTAGCCTGGCACTTGGCATTAATAGGATAGGGCAAGGACTGGTTAGTTCAGTGTCAGGATAATGTGACTGAATGGGATATCGGGTCATGGTGCTGGCAGCCTGATTTCCCACTCGGGCAGCACTATAAAGTTGCCATGAGTACACACTGTCACAAGTCAGTACCCATCCTGATATGACTTTTGATGTTGTAAGGATGTAAAACTCCAACAACCGACCTGTGGTAAAGGTCTATGGTGGGACATTGTGCTTCAGGTCACATTGTCAGCTGGAGGGGAGTGGGACGTAGCTCAGGTGGTAGAATGTCCACCTGTGAAGGTGTGGGCCATCCTGCTTAGCGGACCCATTTACAGTTTGGGCTATTTTCCGTTCCAACCAGTGGTCCACAACTGGTCCATCAAAGGCTGTGGTATGTGTTGTCCTGTCTGTGGGAAAGCGTATTTAAAAGACCCCTTACTGCTTATCAGAAAGAGTAGCCTATATGGCGGCAGCGGGTTTCCTTCAAAGGAATATAAAAAATGAATGTGCTCTACAGGCTTTGTTAAATAAAAAAAGCTTTACTATACATTGTCAGCTGGTGTCTGGTGGTTTTTACTCACCTGTGATGCCGACTAGGAAGCAGACGGGCGGCAACCAAAAGTCCAGGTGCTCCCAGATGTCTACTTCCGGTGACGTCACATTCGTGCCGTTTAGCCAATCCTGTGTCGCCAATGACGGCATCGCGGAGTCACAGAAGTTTTACCTGAAATATATTAAATGGACCCGGTGTAGGCCATTGGGACAGGAACCGTGCTCCGACAAATGCTCTCCAAGCACACCATTGTCTCGTTTTTCAGTGTATGCAATTACATACATGGGGGGAGAGTGCTGAAGTCAGTTGCTCCTGCTGTGTTGTAGTGAATCCGGCAGCACAGACCGGGTTGCTAGACAACACTACAGAGAAAAATGTCTGAATTTGCCATATAAAATGCGTAATATATAGTTCACAAGCTTATGTATCCAACACAGCAGCTTTTAATATATTAAATCATGTAGATTATTGATTGATTAATAGACTAAAAGCTGAATTGAGAACTCCCTGTGGTTGTCATCTTGGTGGTTTCCTCTGCATTATCCTGTGTGTCGGGAACCCCTCTAGGTCATGTGATGAGGGAATCCCACCCATGATGTTATTCAAACATTACAGACCTCAACAATCTCCCCCCACAAGTTCAGTTGCATGAACTGAAAAACAAAGGTGTGCTTGGAGAGCTTTTGATACTGGATTCGTTCGTTTCTGGGTGAGGTATGCCTGGTGACGGAAAAATTGTATTTAAGTAAACGAATATTCAGACACACACATACATATATGATGTATCAGAATTGTCTGATTTATAACGCACTATGCGAATATCGCATAGTGTGGCAAGATCTACCGTGCAATTGTACTATCCACCCTACTATACGGAGCCAAGGCCTGGACAGTGTACAGACGACAGGTGCATGCCTTCATGATGCGACATCTGCGTTCAATCATGAGGCTAACCTGGAAGGACAAAGTGACAAATAAGAAAATACTCAAACGGACGGGGCTGCCCTATATGGAAGATCTTCTGATCAAAAAGAATCTCCGGTGGACTGGACACCTCATGAGGATGTCATCAGACAGGATACCAAAGCAGATCCTCTATTCTCCACTGTCTTCTGGTTACAGAAAGAGAGGGCGCCGTCATCTCCGGTTCAAGGATACCATCAAGAGAAACCTGAAGCTGAGAGACATTAAGACCGACTCATGGACGCAACACTCACAGCAGAGAGCTAAATGGAGAGCGGCAGTCAAGTAATGAAAGCAGTCTTTGTCGCATCGTGACCGACAGCATGATGATGATGATGATGATGCGAATATAAAGGGGCGGAAGTCGTCAACAGGCTCCTACTACTCTGGACCACACATGGTGGCGGCCCTTCTCGACCTCCAGCTTCACCCAGCTGGAGGCTCCTCCCCTCACTCACCTCTCAAAAAGTACTTGTCCTCTTGTCTTTCCAAACTGTATATGTACTGATTATTCTATGTTATGCCCCGTCAACCTCACTTTCTTTTAGTCAAGGGCTGAATATTCCTTGCCAGAGAATAGATACTCATCCGACCTATTCCTGTCTTCTGTTTCTTGTGTACTGTAGCTTCCCCTTCATATATATGTGATGTGTAACGCATTATACGATTATAAACACAAGGGTAACATGCACATCCTCTACTCCTATATGTCCTCTTAGAGATACACATCTGGAAGGATTTTCAGTTCTACCAGTGGAGATTACAATTTTAATCTCTACCGGTAGAATGGCCAATCCTATCAGTAGAAATGTATCTGATAATATTACTTCACAAACTGTTCTTATTGTCAACAAGTGTAACACGATGGAATAAAGTGAATATTGCTATCAAACTGTTATTTGTGTGACAAATGTATCTGATCATTTTTACTGTAAAACTGTTCTCATTCTCAACAAGTGTAATATGATGGAATGAAGTACACAAGTGTAATATGATTGAATGAAGTAAATATTGCAATGCAACTGTTATTTGTGTGACAAATGTATATACATTAAAATTATTAAACACTAGATTTAAATTTCTACCAATAGATATCAAAATTCGGGTTTCTACTAGTAGGATTGGCAATTCTACCAGTAGCAGTTCAAATTTTGATTTGTACTGGTAGAAATCGAAATTGTAATCTTTACTGCTAGGTTAGGGAAATCCTTCCAGATATGTACCTCTACCAAGACCAGATATGTACGTCTACCATGACCAGATGTGTACCTCTACCATGACCAGATATGTACCTCTACCATGACCAGATATGTGCCTCTACCATGACCAGATATGTACCTCTACCATGACCAGATATGTACCTCTACCATGACCAGATATGTACCTCTACCATGACCAGATATGTACCTCTACCATGACCAGATATGTACCTCTACCATGACCAGCTACGTATCTCTACCATGACTAGATATGTACCTCTACCATGACCAGATATGTACCTCTACCATGACCAGATATGTACCTCTATCATGACCAGATATGTACCTCTACCATGACTAGATATGTACCTCTACCATGACCAGTCCAGATGGGAAGAATATGTAAACGAACTATACAATGATGACAGAGGGAACCCACCCACAATTGAGAAAGAAGATGGGAATATTATATTAGTATCAGAGGTTGAGAAGGCTATCAATGATCTAAAGTCAGGTAAGGCTCCTGGAAGTGACCAGATAACATCAGAAATGATAAAAGGACTAGATGAAGTGGGGATTCAAATCATTCATAAGCTAGTAACTGACATCTATGAGACTGGATTTATACCATTGAATATGAATGAATCCATATTTGTACGACTCCCAAAGAAGCTAAAACCAACATTGTGTACTGAGTACAGAACACTAAGCCTGATGAGTCATATGTTGAAGATGATCCTGAAAATAATTTTACTGAGAAACAGACAGAAAATTGAAGAACAAATCAGTAACGTACAAAGTGGGTTTATATCTGGAAGAGGTACACGTGAAGGGATTTTCAATATGAGAATGATTTGTGAACGTTATTGTGAAGTGAACCAGGATGTTTATGCCTGCTTTATTGACTATGAGAAGGCCTTCGACCGAGTCAATCATGAACTGTTAATCAAATGTTTACAAGATATTGGTGTCAATGGCAAAGACATTAAACTAATTGTGAACTTATACTGGACACAACGTGCATTTATAAAAATGGAGCAGGGCCTATCGGATGAAGTTATGATTAAACGAGGAGTTCGACAGGGGTGTGTATTGTCACCATGTCTATTTAACCTGTACACAGAGATGATTTTCAGACACATTGAAGATTGCAAGGGAGTGACAATAGGTGGCATGAACGTCAACAATCTTAGATATGCCGATGACAGTGTAATACTAGCAGACAGTGAGAAAAACCTACAAGATATAGTGAATAGAATCAATAAAGCTGGAATACTATTCAACATGAAGATGAATGCCAGGAAGACCAAAACAATGGTTATAAGTAAAAAGACAGATAAACCAAATGTCAATATAACCATAGATGGCACAAACATAGAACAAGTATCCGAATTCATATATCTCGGACAAAAGATTACAAATGATGGGAGATGTGAGGAAGAAATTAAAAGAAGGATAACAATAGCCCGAACAACATTCTCCAAAATGTATAGAGTGTTAACATCAAGTAAGATATTAATACAAACAAGGAAGCGTATTCTTCAGTGTTATGTGTGGTCTACTCTAATGTATGGGGCAGAGACATGGACAATCTCTAAGAAAATGTACAAACGTTTAGCAGCATTTGAGATGTGGACTTATCGAAGGATGATGAAAATATCATGGACAAAGAAGATCACCAACAAAGAAGTTCTCAGAAAAATTAAAAATAAGAAAAGCTTGTTTGCCACTATACAGACAAAGAAACTTATTTATTTTGGCCACATCATTCGTCAGAGTTCAATATACCGTACATTGTTGGAAGGGAAGGTGAATGGCAGCAGAGGGAGAGGGAGACCAAGAACATCATGGTTTACAAATATTTCACAGTGGACAGGCTTGAATTATTCACAGTCTATCAGAACAGCACAACATCGGGACAAGTGGAGAACCATTGCATCCAACCCTCGACTAGAGGATGGAACTATTGATTGATTGACCATGACCAGATATGTACCTCTACCATGACCAGATATGTACCTCTACAATGACCAGATATGTACCTCTACCATGACCAGATATGTACCTCTACCATGACCAGATATGTACCTCTACCATGATCAGATATGTACCTATACCATGACCAGATATGTACCTCTACCATGACCAGATATGTACCTCTACCATGCCCAGATATGTACCTCTACCATGATCAGATATGTACCTCTACCATGACCAGATATGTACCTCTACCATGACCAGATACGTACCTCTACCATGACCAGATATATACCTGTACCATGACCAGATATGTACCTCTACCATGACCTATATATGGCTGGTAGTACGGCCCCTTATGGAGCAGCTAATGGCTCTCCCCCCATCCCTCCATCCCACACTACATACGGGCGGGTAAGGGCATTCCTCTGGTACAGTGGTAGGGTCGCACTCCCTTACCCGTATTTAGCCGGGTCTCTATCCGCTTCTTCCACTAGCAATATGAACAGACTGGATTGTTGAATAAGTTAAAGTTGAGCGTCTGTCTCACATTTTGGTTGATCGTGGGATTCGAACCCTGGTCGAGTCAAACCAATGACTTAAAAATTGATACTTGTCAGTTCCTAGCCAGGCGCTTGGCATTAATAGGATAGGGCAAGGACTGTTTGGCTTAGTGTCAGGATAATGGGACTGAGTGCGATATCAGGTCAAGGTGCTGGCGGCCTGGTTTCCTTGTGGGGCAGCACTATAAAGTCGCCATGAGTGTGCACTGTCACCAAGCAACAGTTACTTCCAAGATTTGTTATTGACGCAGCCATTAGTCAGTTGGTTGAGGCTTGTTGGAGTTTTACGTCCTGGCAACATCTAAGGTCATATTAGGATGGGTACAGACTTGTGACAGTGCACACTCATGGCATCTTTGTAGTGCTGCCCCACTGGGAAATCAGGTCACTGGCACTGTGACCTGATATCCCACTCAGTCACATTATCCTGCCACTGAGCTAACCAATCCGTTCCCTATCCTATTAATGTCAAGTGCCAGGCTAGGAAGCGACAAGAATCAATTTTATAAGTCATTGGTTTGACTCGACCGGGAACCGAACTCCCGACCTTCCGCACGCGACGCTCGCTCTCTACCGATTCTACTCAACTCAATCAACCATCTAGTCTCTTTTATAGAAACAAAATATAAGGCAAGAAGCTTACCGAGTTTGTTTATCAGGAACCAGGATTCAATGTGACCTCAAACCACTGAGCCTATGGTGAAGGATGGGACAGGAAAGGACCAGCGCCTCACTTCCGGTGTGTAGACACGCCAGCTCCCAGCTCCAGTCTCTCAGACGCCAGCGGACGGAGACTCAGAAGACGCGTCTTGTGGTGCTGGAGGCTCGGAACATTCTGGTGGTGGCATGTGTGAGAGGGCGGGGGGGAGGGGGGGGGGGGGCAGGGGGATGAGGGCTAAAGCCCGCCATACACCCACCGACAAAACATCGCGAATCAAGTTGATTTTCTAACTGATACTGCTTAGTCCAATGCTGCTTCTATATATTCTTATTTAATTTGTTTATATCTCTAATTGCAGACTCTTATGTAGTATGCATTTAGCTTGCCTTTAGCACATTGCCTATTATCAGTGACATGTGTGTGACCTATAGATGGTATGCACTCACGTCATGCTAAACGGAAGTGTGGCAATTGTGGCGATAGTAACCGCAGTAATAAACGCATTGTCATTGTCATTGTCAATGGCCGTGAGCAATCTTCATACAGAACAAGTGAAATATCTCTAAAACCACCCGACCTAAAGACAAACTGCTTGGAACACATATAGAAAACATATTCAATGAATAGATTATATTAAATTTATAAGGTTAGAGTTCTGCATTTCTATTAATTTTGAATAACATAGACATTTTGCACTGCGTGTACCGGCAAACTCAATGCATTGTTAATGGCCGTGAGCAATCTTCATACAGAAAAAGTGAAATATCTCTAAAACCACACCACCTAGACACAAACCGCTTGGAACACATATAGAAAACATATTCAACGAATAGATTATATTAAATTTATAAGGTTAGGGTTCCGAATTTCTATTACTTTTGAATTAAATAAACGTTTTGCACTGCACGTACTGGCAAACTCAATGCATTGTCAGTGGCCGTGAGCAATCTTCATACAGAAAAAGTGAAATATCTCTAAAACTACAGAACCTCGAAACAAAACGCTTGGCAAACATACAGAAAACATATTCAACGAAAAAATTACATTCAATTTATAAGGTTAGGGTTCGGCATTTATATTAATTTGGAATAAAACTGAAAGAATGATCTACCTCTCTACGGACTATGTTACTGTAACCGACAGGTTGTTTACTAGTTGATATTGCCACGATGGCCGCACTTCCGGTTAATGACGTCACGGGAATACCCTCTATAGGACTCTATGACATCACACCTGTGGTAGACTATGTGTATCACACCCCACGTACCTACCTATAGGACTCTATGACGTCACACCTGTGGTAGACTATGTGTATCACACCCCACGAAGCTACCTATATATATATGACTCTATGACGTCACATCTGTGGTAGACTATGTGTATCACACCCCACGAAGCTACCTATATATATATGACTCTATGACGTCACATCTGTGGTAGACTATGTGTAGTCACACTCTACGTATCTACCTATAGGACTCTATGACGTCACACCTCTGGTAGACTATGTGTAGTCACACCCTACGTACCTACCTATAGGATGCTATGATGTCACACCTGTCGTAGACTACATGTAGTCACACCCTATGTACCTACCTATAGGATTCTATGATGTAAAACCTGTGGTAGACTAGGTGTAGTCACACCCAACGTACCTACCTATATAACTCTATAACGTCACACCTATGGTAGACTATGTGTAGTCACACCCTACGTACCTACCTATAGGATGCTATGATGTCACACCTGTTGTAGACTATGTGTAGTCACACCCCACGTACCTACCTATATGACTCTATAATGTCACACCTATGGTAGACTATGTGTAGTCACACCCTACGTAGCTACCTATAAGATGCTATGACGTCACACCTGTGGTAGACTATGTGTAGTGACACCCTACGTACCTACCTATAGGACTCTATGACGTCACACCTATGGTAGACTATGTGTAGCCACACCCTACGTACCGACCTATATGATTCTATGACTTCACACCTGTGGTAGACTACGTGTAGTCACACCCTACGTACCTACCTATAGGATTCTATGATGTCACACCTGATGTAGACTATGTGTAGTCACACCCTACGTACCTACCTATAGGACTCCATGATGTCACACCTGTGGTAGACTACGTGTAGTCACACCCTACGTACCTACCTATAGGACTCCATGATGTCACACCTGTGGTAGACTACGTGTAGTCACACCCTATGTACCTGCCTATAGAACTCTATGACGTCACACCTATGGTAGACTATGTGTAGTCACAACCTACGTACCGACATATAGGACTCTATGACGTCACACCTATGGTAGACTATGTGTAGTCACACCCTATGTACCGACCTATAGGATTCTATGACTTCACACCTGTGGTAGACTACGTGTAGTCACACCCTACGTACCTACCTATAGGACTCAATGATGTCACACCTATGGTAGACTACGTGTAGTCACACCCTATGTACCTACCTATAGGATTCTATGATGTCACACCTGTGGTAGACTATGTGTATTCACACCCTACGTACCTACTTATAGGACTCTATGACGTCACACCTATGGTAGACTATGTGTAGTCACACCCTACGTACCGACATATAGGACTCTATGACGTCACACCTATGGTAGACTATGTGTAGTCACACCCTACGTACCGACCTATAGGATTCTATGATGTCACACCTGATGTAGACTATGTGTAGTCACACCCTACGTACCTACCTATAGGACTCCATGATGTCACACCTGTGGTAGACTATGTGTAGTCACACCCTACGTACCTACCTATAGGACTCCATGATGTCACACCTGTGGTAGACTACGTGTAGTCACACCCTATGTACCTGGCTATAGAACTCTATGACGTCACACCTATGGTAGACTATGTGTAGTCACACGCAATCCGTTGCACCCTTACTTGCAGGTTTCGATAACTTCACACATGTGGGTGACACCCAGACCCGGTTTGAATTTCCGACAAATTCCTGCCCTTTCAAACCTCAGTGCTCTATGAATTTGATCGATACCAAAGACGGTGTGGTCCCTTTTAGTAAGAATGGACACTAGGCAGTGGCTCTGTAGTAGGTCACTTATGGCCAGAATGCTACACATCATGATCTGGATACCTAATGGATCTAACATAAATCCAGTCACCGATCAGATGCATACTTGTCGCCAACAGGATTTAAATATGGGTGTATTGCTTCACACTAGGCACCACTGTGCCAAATCCAGTTGAAGTCCGGTTAAAGATTAACCAGGAAACTGCTTAACTGGATTTAGACCAGACTTAAAGTTGCAGAGTCCGATGGTTTTGAGTTTCTGCCATTTTCTGAGATAAATCTATCATGTTAATCGCTATAATGTACCTTACTTTAGTTTGAAGTAACTTTTATTTAAGTGGTTAACTTTTTAGATATTTGAAGTGCAAACATGCAAAGTTAATTTTGGCAAGCAGGTCAAAACTTTGACACCAAAGGTTTCTGCAGTAACAAGTTCTATTAAAGTGCCTCAGTGTTCCCTTTTATGTGGTGACAAATGCTTAAAGGGCTGATTCCTTACACGTGGTATGCGGTATGCGAATGCGAATGCGACAAAAAATCGAAACGCCTTGAAGCCTATGGGCTACATTCCTTACACATGGTATGCGGCATGCGGCATGTGGCATGAGTCAACTCGATCGGTCCCTGTAGCGATCGGTGCGGCATGCGGTATGCGGCATGCGGTGTGCGAATAGAAACATCAGTCGCACTTGTCCATTAGTTTTAGACGAGGAGAGGCGACTGAGCATTACGGAACAGTCACACAAGGGTGCTGAGGGGAAACATATGGTAGTGGTGGTGGTGGGGTTCAGTCAGTCGCACTTGTCCATTAGTTTTAGATGAGGAGAGGCGACTGAGCATTACGGAACGGTCACACACAAGGGTGCTGAGGGGAAACATATGGTAGTGGTGGTGGTGGGGGTTCGGGTTGGTAAAAATGCTACCAGAGCCACAAAAATATGAATACTTATCTATAATTTGGTAATTATAAAGGTAGGAATATAGCCAGTCATGTGCCGCATGCCGCATGCTGTGTGTAAGGAATCATGCCATTTGCATACCGCATGGCGCATGCCCATACCACATACCACATACCGCGTGTAAGGAATCAGCCCTTAACTTATGCACCAGTATCTAAGTTAGATATGTAGAATCAAATCCAGATAATTATTAGGGTTTAAACAAATGTGATGGATGACGTCATAAAGGTTGGTTTGTCGGTGGGCTGGGGGGGGGGGGGGGAGGGCTACCAGAATGTGTGCGTTTTGTAGCTGGAATGGTAATAAACACAAATGTTGAATATAACCTCACTTAATATTTACTTGAATTGCTTAATTACATAATACCATAATTAAGCATTCCGAATAAACAAAACAACACATTCCGATATAACTATATAATGTCATGGGGGTGATGAAAATGGGAAATATTGTGCCTAGAGTGGGACTCGAACCCACATCTCTTTGCATTTCAGGCTAGTGTGCTAACCATTCCACCAGCTAGGCTCCCATATATCACACCTACCCACGCTACCTGTCTTGGTCTTGCCTGAAGGTCAGTGCAGACACCACTCGTCCCCCTGGAATTGTAAGTCTTTAATGTTAATTACAACATACAGCATGCACTTACAACATACACAGGGTAGGTTCTACACTATACAGCGTGTAGTTTGTTAGGATCATGGTCACGGTGTCATGGGGGTGATGAAAATTGGAAATATTGTGCCTAGAGCGGGACTCGAACCCACATCTCTTTGCATTCCAGGCCAGTGTGCTAACCATTACACCACCTAGGCTTCCTGATATCAACACACTACCCATGCCTACCTGTCTATGCGGCTCTTTGCCTGAGAGGTCAGTGCAGACCACTACAATAACATAAATAGACATATAGAATACTTGTTAATATGCGACCCCCTATCCGCTCACACAGCTGGACCCCCCCCCCCCACACACACACACACCTAGGAATGTCACGTGAGGATTGTGTGCAGGTCTTATTGTAGCACTACCCCTATCCCTGCTTACCTCATCCATGAGAACCTTTCCCCGACACCAGTCCATGTACGTATGTAATATTAATTCCACCACTCCTTATATTCACTCAGCATTAAAGGGCCACCATTAAAGGGCCACCATTAAAGGGCCACCATTAAAGGGCCACCATTAAAGGGCCACCTTTAAGGGGGCCACCATCATGACCAACACAACTTCACTTATTCACAATTATCACAATCCAAACTGACGTGGTGCGGATATCTTGAAACAGCCTATTCTCAGTAAGTTATTTGTGGCCTAATCAAGGCTGACAGCCATTGTAGTCAAGCAGTGACGATTAGTGCCATTTGGCTCGGACAAGTCTGTTAATAAAGGTTTGTTTTATTTAATGACGCCTCTAGAGCACATTGATTTTCATATCTTCGGCTATTGGACGTCAAACATATGGTCATTCTGAGATATTTCTTTGGAGAAAACCCACTGCCGCCACATAGGCTACTCTTTCCAATAAGCAGCAAGCACTCTTTTATATTCACTTTCCACAGACAGGACAGCAAAGCCTTTGATGAACCACTTGTGGACCAATGATTGGAACGGAAAATGGTCCAAACTGCAAATGTGTCCACTTAGCAGGATCGATCGGATGACCCACACCTTCACAGGTGGACACTGTACTGCTGGAGCTACGGCCCGCTCCGACAAGTCTGTTAATCTACATGAATTCATCAATTCTACACTCCAAAAATAGCAGTCTATGAAAGGTGAGAGATGAGTATGTGAGAAATATACCAGAATGCTTAAAATGATGATTTGGGTGACTACTATGACCGTAACCCAGCAATCTAACATGTTTTCTATTGCGTAGTTTAGCCATTTGTGACACTAAAACCTATTGTGATGTACGTCCACTTGCCGATGAACATATTTGGAGTGTCTCTTCTTAGGCAGTCGGGTAAATTCTGTATCGCCATTCAGGTTATATTGATCCCATGAGCCTCGTTATGACATGGATAGAACAGCGGATTGGTGCGCGTTGCATTAGGTTTCCTGTGAGGATGGTCACTGAACTGTAGACGCACCAACAGCACAGGTGATAAAACAGTAACAACATGGGATGTGAACCAGAGAGCAGGAGAGAGAGAGAGGGTGGACGGGAGAGGGGTCGGGAGAGAGGGAGAGAGAGAGGGTGGAAGGGAGAGGGGTCGGGAGAGAGGGAGAAGGGGAACGGGAGAAAGAAAGGAAAGCTGAGGGAGGGAGAGAGAGGGAGAGAAAGTGGAGGAAGATGGAAGGAGACGGAGAGAGAGGGAGAGGGGCAGGGAGTAGAGGGTGGGAGAGGGGAGGGGGGTGGAGAGAGGGAAGGGGGTCGGGAGAGGAAAGAGGGTGATGGGTGGGATAGGGGAAGGATGGAGGGATGGAAAGAGGGATAGTGGGGGAGAGGAAGGAGGCAACAGGGAGAGATAGGAGAGAGGGAGAGATAGGGGAGAGGGAGAGGAGAATGAGAGAGTGAGGAGAATGAGAGAGTGAGGAGAATGAGATAGTGAGGAAAAGACGGAGGGTGGAAGGAGCGAGGAAAACTGGGAGAGAGGGGAGGGAGAGAGGGGTGGGGTGAGGGAGAGATATAGAGGGTGAGAGGGATAGAGAAGGGGGAGAGAGGGGGTAGCGAAGGAAGGGGAGAGAGAGGGAGAGAGAGGAGGAACAGAGGAGAGACAGATAGGGAGAGAGGGAGGGAAGAAAGACAGAGGGAGCGAGAGAGGGAGTTGAGAGATGTAGAACAAGTTGTGTGGTTCTGGTACCATGCCCACGTTTTAATGGGTACTGCCACAAGTTGGTAGATGTCCTGATATGACATTAGATGTTGCTAGGATGTAAAACAACAACAAACAAATCCAAAGCCTGCCTGCAAACAGACTGACTAAATCACGCTGGATTCCATGTAATTAGCCCTTTGAAAGCTCTCCCGCCCATTGAAGGTGAACTTCCCTCTTCCTTAGTTTATTGTTAACTGTTTGTGTTAAATCTATTAGATTGCTAAGTGTAACCTGTTCTTTAGTTTATTTCTAACTGTTTGTGTTAAATCTATTAGATTGCTAAGTGTATCCTGTTTGTTAGTTTACTCTTAACTGTTTGTGTTAAATCTATTAGATTGCTAAGTGTAACCTGTTCTTTAGTATATTTCTAACGGTTTGTGTTAAATCTATTAGATTGCTAAGTGTATCCTGTTTGTTAGTTTACTCTTAACTGTTTGTGTTAAATCTATTAGATTGCTAAGTGTAACCTGTTCTTTAGTATATTTTTAACTGTTTGTGTTAAATCTATTAGATTGCTAAGTGTAACCAGTTTGTTAGTTTATTTTTAACTGTTTGAGTTAAATCTATTAGATTGCTAAGTGTAACCTGTTCTTTAGTTTATTTCTAACTGTTTGTGTTAAATCTATTAGATTGCTAAGTGTAACCTGTTCTTTAGCGTATTTTAAACTGTTTGTGTTAAATCTATTAGATTGCTAACTGTGACCTGTTCTTTAGTTTATTTCTAACTGTAACCTGTTCTTTAGTTTATTTCTAACTGTAACCTGTTCTTTAGTATATTTCTAACTGTTTGTGTTAAATCTATTAGATTGCTAAGTGTAACCTGTTATTTAGCGTATGTTTAACTGTTTGTGTTAAATCTATTAGAATGCTAATTATAACCTCTTCGACTTCAGCACCGAGTAATCTCTCTGTGATAATTGTAAAACTTCGCACATATTTAAAGTAAAAGTGTGCTAAATAATTAGTGCATGCACATCAGTTAAACCCAAGTGCATTATGCCATTGTACATTTGTAATGATGTGAAGTCACTACTTGTCAAAGTCAGCGAGTCTTTACGTTCTTAAAGAGGCAAAAACCCCTAAAGAAATACCTGAAAATGCTTAATGGGCGCAAAGCTATCTAAATTGGATATGTAGGATCAAATTTCTTTCATTTTTAGAAAATTCGATCTTATCACTGTATGTGCCAATCCCACACTTAAACAGTCGACTATAAAAGAATGTTAAATCTGTTTTCATTGGATTATGCAGCTTTAAATGGGTACCAATCCCATATCTAAACACTCGATTCTAAAGGAGTGCCGTGCTCGAAGTGGTTGTATAATTACCGTGAATGAACTCGTTCAGGTGGAAGCGGGAGGCCTTAATAACCACCCCATCCAGTCCGGATATGACCTTAGATGTTGCTAGGGCATAAACAACAAGCAAACAAACCACCCCATCTACCCTCTTCCCTCCCTCGCTCCCGCCTTCCCTTCCACCATCCCTTCCACCACTCTGCTTCCCGACCTCCGACCTCCCCTCTCCCTCCCAGTACTCCGTGAATGTACCTCCTGACTGTATGCTGGGTACTGGTGGCGCCCCCATCGTCTTCACACCACACTAACTGACTACTAACAGTACCTGACTGTATGGTGGGTACTGGTGGCGCCCCCATTGTCTTCACACCACAGTTACTGACTACTGACAGTACCTGACTGTATGGTGTGTACTGGTGGCGCCCCCATCGTCTTCACACCACACTAACTGACTACTAACAGTACCTGACTGTATGGTGTGTACTGGTGGCGCCCCCATCGTCTTCACACCACACTAACTGACTACTGACAGTACCTGACTGTATGGTATGTACTGGGCCGAGTTCAGGGTCCGTCTCGGAGGCGTCGCGGAGACGTCTCGGCGATGCTTTTTGGTCTATTTGCGTTCAGAGTGCGTCTCGGCGACGTCTCGGCGACGCCTCCCTTTTCATAGTAGAGACAAAAAGCGCCTTGAAAATGGCCACCGCATGCAGTGGTTTCATCCAATCAGAGCGCAGCATTTCGATTGCAAATGGCCGCCGCCTATGGGGGCAGCCATTTTCGAGACAATAAACTGCCTTTGCCGTTCAGACTAGTGTGACGTCAGGCCCGTCGCCGAGGCGCCTCCGAGACGGAGCCTGAACGCGGCGGCCCTGGTGGCATAAGTTGCCCACCGATTAATTATTATAGGGTCTTTGGTAGCACACACTCGGGGAACACTTTAGGGTTCCAGTTCCCATGTTTTCTGCTAGGTGCCGTCTGTGTGCCTCCACATAGGTGCTGCACAGAGGTCGCTGGTGCCACCTAGTGGCAAATTGCTGAACTAATACTTTTGTAAACAGAGTAGTGTTCAAAATGATTCAAACACAATGTTTTTAGGACTATCTATGACCACTGTACACACATATGCTTAAATTAGGAGCTATGATAGGTGGACATTCATAATCATCATCCTATGTAATTTATTTATCATATTAGATTGCAAAATGATGTGGATATATCAACCCAGCTTCCCAACACTTTTTCTAATGGGTTGCTTAGGAACATGTCCTGGAGACAGTGTTGTGAGAGTAACAACAGAAGCCACTGCAGTTATGCCTACAAGAAATATTCCTAATATCACTCATTGATATGAATTTTCTAAAACTAACATAACTCATTTCATACAATATGCCATCCAACATCATTAAGAAAATAAGATCTCAACATGGCGTTCTCTGTGGCGGAGTGGTTAGAGTGTCTGACTTTTTTCTAGGTCAGACTCCTAATCTGAGGGTCGGCGGTTCGATTCCCTGTGCCCCCAGCTCTGCCAATTTGGATTTCCACCGCTGTGTATAACTTACAGCGTCATCAAAGGCCGGTTGCTCTCATACCATGTCTATGTGGTATGGGAGATTAAAAATCCCTTGGGTCGGTAAAAGTGTAGGCTCGGGCTTTCTATCGACCAGCAGTGGAATGAGGAAGACCAATCGTCTATGACTGAAATTTCCCCTGTTTAAACAACTAATGGACAAAAAAAATAAACATGTTAGAGTGTCTATTCCATTGTTATTTGGACTCAGATCATCCCATTAAATATCACTTTCCCAATATTTTCTGAAAGAAATCAGAATCCAAAATAATTCATTGACATATTTACAACACACCCAAGTAATATATATTGCATAATACATTATTTTCTCTGTGCATGCAATACTTAAAGAAGGCACTTAAATGTCCATTTTGCTAATGACATTCTTCTGATTGCCCCCCAAAACAGTGAGTGATAATATCAGAAAACTCACGTACACCTGGTCCTGGCTTTTGAAACGAACACAGTGGCGACCTCTGTTGAAACAAAGGCATGGGGACCATGCTACTGGGTGTGAAAGTACGACGTCTGAACACTTTGACTTCTGGATACTTAATGCTTTTTTCGCCGTCCACAGACCTGAACCACCGGCACCCTGTGCCTCTGACGTCATCTCATTTACATATTCCTTTGTTCTCTGCTCGTGCCTGGATGTCTTTTACACATATATTACATACCCCCCTTCATAAGTATTTTTGAGATATAAACATATACTTAAAAATGGTTACATGTAGATTGGGTTTACAGGTTAAAGCACAATATGAAAATAACACATAGTGACATAATGCCGTCGTAATGTCTTAGTCTTTGACCATGTTTAGCCAATGACCATATGCATCCATTAACTCATGTCCCTGAGGGCCGTGATATATGTGGACATATTTTTGCTGGCTTGATTATGTGAGTTGAAACAGTAACGTATTATTATTAAGTCTGATTTACCGGTACAGTATGCTTGAAATGCCTCCATTAACGGCCCGATCTTGTCCTTCTCGGCAAGCGTGATGGCCATGTTGGTGAAAACTTTCTGGGCTTCTTTGCCCGCGACGTGAAGGAAGATACACCATTGCACTCGTTCTGTTTTTGTAATGACTCCTGAAGCCGTGGCATATATATTATATGCTCCGATCCATGTTTTCCAGTTCGATTGTGTGTTGTCGCAGAGGATGAGCTGACCTGGCGGTCTGAGGCCCAGTAGTGTGTTTGCAGGTGGCATTGTCCTTATCTGACACCATGTGAAAATACGACATCTGAACACTTTGACTTCTGGATACTGAATGCTTTATTCGCTGTCCAGGGACCTGAACTGCGGCACCCTGTGCCTCTGACGTCATCTCATTTACATATTCCTTTGTTCTCTGCTCGTGCCTGGAAGTCTTTTACGCATATATTACAGGTACCAGTGAGTACAAGATGGCTGAAGAACAAAGACTACTCCTACATGCGATGTCTCACCTCCACAATACAACATAACACAACACAACACATACACCCTGCACTAGTGTAGCTAGGGATACTCAGTTTACATTGTGACATTTGTGTCATGATGGCCGAATCGATAAAGTCCAGGCCTCCCATGTGGAAGGTCAGGAGTTCAATAACTTACAAAATTGATACCTGTCACTTCCTAGGCAAGCGCTCGGCATTATTAGGATAGGGAAAGGACTGGTTGGCTCGGTCTCAGGATAATGTGACTGGGTGGGATATCATGTCATGGTGCTGGCGGCCTGGTCTCCCTGTGGGGCAGCACTATAAAGTACCCATGAGGGCGCACTGTCTCAATCCGGTACCCGTCCTGATATGACCATAGATGTTGCCAGGACGTAAAACTCCCAACAACCAACCAACAGAGCACTCATCCCATAGACACACCTGTCTGCCATGGTATGTAGCACCTCTTGCCTGATTAGGGATTTTGCTGCTGACACAGTTTGTTAGTAGTGATCGCTTAACGCCTACGCAGCATTAAGCAATCACCACTAACTAGCATTCTGTGTAAAGGCGATGGCCGAATATAATACAAGGACACTTCTCGCCGTGATTATGGCCTTTGCTGCCAACATGGTGCTAAGCAACCACAACTAATTAACTTATGCACATTTATACTCTTATGTAAACAACAAATTTGAACCTATTGTTTTTTACTTCTCTTTTGAGTGAAATAGTCGGGGGGGGGGGGAATCAAATAAAAACATCTCGCCATGAATATGACTAGCTGCTGACAAGGTGTAAAACCCCCAAGTCGCTCACTCAATCACTCAAGTAATTAACTAACGAATTTGACTGTTCTTGCTTATTTGTTTATTTGTTTATTTGTTTATTTGCTTATTTGTTTATTGACATCAAAAGGAATTTATGTGAACACAGAGATTCACTTTGAAGACAATTTCATGGAATATTCTTGAAAGGTTGCCACTCCACCCCCACCCCACACATATAGCAAACAACGTAAAATTTGTCTTTTACATTTGATCAGTATTGCCAATACAGCAGCACTAATGTAATGGCGAGCCGATAAGTAGTGTAGTGTATCATTTAATAATCTGCATCAATTAATAAGCTCTTTGTCACCAGACGTCGCAGTGACTTAATGACCAGGGCCATGTTCAATGAGGCGCCTCGGAGGTACATCAGTGAAATTCCAAATGCCGCGCAACTCTGAACGGCTTTTTAGCAATTGGGTGCCTAGAAAATGGCAGCCTCCATGAAGTGCACTTCCCTGTGCGTGCGCAACTGATTGTTCGTTTTTGCTTCCTACTCGAAAAGCCCAACGTCTTGGAGTTGACTCTGAGGCACATGTTGAACGCAAATTGACAAAGAAGACGTTGCGGAGACGTCTCGGAGTCGACTCTGAGACGTACTCTGAATGCAGCCCCGGATGTAGCACGTGACTACAGTTCTTCCTTCCGAAACATGTTGACCTCTTCTTGTAGGATCCGCTCTCCTAGGTTCAACGTCTTACCATGCCAGGGCCGCAGGTCAAAGGTTACTTCCGGTTGTGCATGACTGGGCTTCTCTTTGTATATGTGAAGTTTGGACTGGTAATGATCGGCGATGGCTATAAAGGTAGATAAGGGTGGTAAAGGTTAGCTTTTTTTCTTTTTTCTTTTTTTTTTGGTAAAGTATTTATTCATCTGAATATGACTTTTGTCAGCGCCGAAGCACTGGTCTTCCGGCCATCTTACTATTGGAATTGACATTCTAAACAATCTAAGTTTGGTCAGTGCTGAATTAGTCACAGCACCGATCCTGTAAAATTAAGGGAGTGGCTCCTGCTGTATAATGTACAGCACCAGTCACTGCGGTTCATTCAAAAATGGGGAGCAGCATCGAGTATAAGATGTATACTCGGGGCAACTCAAACAATCGTTTCACAACTTAGTCATCTCGGGTGAGGGGATAAGAAGTAAAGGTTGATAAAGGAAGTAAAGGTTAGCCTGTGTGTCACAAATTGTGTGTCTGGGGGTAGGGGGTAGGGGGAGGGGATATGTATTAAACTTTAAAGGCTGTAAAGGTTTGCTAGTGTCACAACTTAGTCGTCTGGGGTGAGGGTGGAGGAATAGGTAATTCGAGTAACCTTGCAGGAATATGCCACCTTATATAGTTCATTGAAACAATATTCACCAATTCAGGAAAATTATATCTTCAACTTTTATCTACAATTTGTCCTGGCCTGCCAAAGATATCATTTTAACTTGTTGGTCTTTTGGGTTTTTCTTTTATTTTACATGTTTTTTCGTCAAAATATACCTGAATGCACTATTTTGTATCAACTTTTCCGAAATTTTCACCCCCCCCTCCTCTCTTGTGGAGGGGGTAGCCTCCCCTTGCACTCGCCGAGTCGGGTTCCAATACCCATGTTTTCCGCTAGGTGCCGCCTTAGTGCTTCCACATGGGCCCTGCACATAGGTCGCTAGCGGCACCTAGTGGCAAATTGCTGAACTAATACTTTTGTAAACAGAGTAGTGTTCACCCCAAAATGACACAATCTAACAATGTTTGTTGGACTAGCTATCACTGCTTCAATATGTTTAAATTAGGGGCAATGATAGATGAGCATTTATAATTATCATATTATATAATATATTTATGATATTAGATGGCAAAATGATGTGGATATATCAACCCAGCTTCCCAACACTTTTTCTAATGGGTTGCTTAGGAACCTGTCCTGGAGATAATGTTGTGGGAGTAACAACTGTAGCCACTACAGTTATGCCTATGAGAAATACTCTTAATATCACTCATTGATATGAATTTGCTAAAAACAAACATAACTCATTTCATAGTTACACATAAAAGCAGTGGTTTGAATTTTTGTTTAAACAGTTCTCGCTTTGAATATGGCCTATGCTGCCGACATGGCATAAAGCAACCACCAATCAACCAATCAATCATTTCATACACTATGTCACCCGATGTCATTAAGGAAATAAGATCTGAACATGTAAAAGCGATGGTTTGAACAAAAAACAAACATTTGTCGCCGTGAATATGGCCTATGCTGCCGACACGGCGTAAAGCAACCACCAATCAATCAATCATGTTAGAGTGTCTATTCCAATGTTTAAATAATGTATATGATTTGCAATACAAGATGACACTGTATGTGAAGTGGAGTGGGGGTTTTTTTCAAGAAGAAATCAAATTATGGAATTTGGACTCAGATCATCCCATTAAATATCACTTTCCGAATATATTCTGAATGAAATCAGAATCCAGAATAATTCATTGACATATTTGTAACATACCCAAGTAATTTATCTGGCATTATTAATGATTTTCTCTGCGCATGCAATGCTTAAAGTCGCCGGTTATACCTCACCCAGATACAAACGAATCCAGCATCAAAAGCTCTCCAAACATACCTTTGCTTAGTTTTTCCAGTACATGCAACTGGACATGTGGGAGGAGAGTGTTGAGGTCTGTGATGGATGAATGACATCATAGGTTGGATTCCCTCATCACATGACCTAGAGGGGTTCCCCACACACAGGGAAAGCCATGGCAACTACCAAGATGGCAGCCACAGAAAGCTCTCAATTCAACTTTTAAAGTCTATTAATCTCCATGATTTAATCAATTATTCACACAAAAAAGTAGCTGGTTATGAGAAATAAACATTTGAACTTTATATTTAGCATTTTAGATTGCAAATTCTAACATTTTTCTCTATATGGTTGTGTAAAAGCCTTGTCAGTGCTGCTGGACTAACTACAACACAACAGGAGCAACCAATTTCAGCACTCTTCTCCCCACGTATATAGTTACATAAACTGAAGACCTGCAAAGGTATGCTTGGAGAGCATTTGTCGGAGTATGGTACGAGTCTCAGCGGCCTACACCTGGTCCGTTTAAAGAAGGCACTTAAATGTCCGTTTTGCTCATTTCATTGTTTTGATTGGTGCCAAAAAAAGTGGGTGATAATAGCAGAAAAACTCAGGCACCTCTGTGCCTTGCCTTTGAAACGCCCACAGGGGCGACCTCTTTTGAAAGGCCAGAGAATCAGGCTAGCACTCTCCCCACTTTGGCCACGCTATCTCTCCCCATATACAATTTGTGTATTAGGGACATCTCCCAATTCACACTCTTATCTACTTGGCATCTCTGTCTATATGTATATTTACTGTACATGTTTCATATATAAAATATTTATGGTGCCCCCCCCCCTCCGTGAAGCAGGGTAGAATAGTCAATCGGACACAAATTTTACCTGGCCTCAAATTTGTTGTCATTATAATTGTGAGCCTTTGACTTCAAAAGTATCTTTTGACACAGTTAATTATGTGCTTTTACAATCTCTGTAAAAGCGACGGCCTGATAATAATACGATAGAATAAAATGTGAACACTTCTCGCCGTGATTATGGCCTTTGCTGCCGACACGGCATTAATAATTAAGCAATCACCACTAGCTAAATGGGATTTTCTGGTGGTACGCAGATGGGACAAAACACTATTGGAATGAAATCCTTATAAAGTCACTGCGGAAGAAAGGTAGACAAATGAGAGTTGGGCTGAGTACTTATTTATTATAATTCTCTGGCGGGGATTATAAATATGCCCACCTACAAAAAGAAAATTGAAGGAGTGAAGTTGATTTCGGCGCTATACAGGTGGCACCTCATTCGCGTGTGCGCCAAATGCGCGGGTGCGTGACTCGCGCCTCATTCGCGCGCGCCAGTTGCATGGATGCGCGACTCCTAATACATGTAATACCGTCGAACAGTAATAATAAATAATAATTAAACCTTGGTATACGCTGCGTTCTTTATATTATTATAATTAATTATAATACACATAAAACATCATAAATTTTTTATTAATTAACAAATGTGTAATATCAGGTGTTCCGCAGCTGCAATGCCTGAATATACGGAAACTATTCCCCTGGAATATACATACAGTAAAACCTCTCCAAATCGACCGACCTTTTATGGTCCATTCAGGGAAGTGATCGTTTTAGGGAGTTACAATATGGTTACAATGGTATTGTTGGGACCCAAATAAAGCGATCGATATAGGGGAGTAGTCGATCTATGGAGGTGGTCGGTTAGAGAGGTTTTACTGTATTCTGAAAACGAACCTATGGAGCCAGTCGCCAGGTAGTCCGGGGGCGCGCCATCGCGGAACACTGGGAACTTCCGGTTTTGTTGGTCGCCCATTAGTACCCTGATGTGCCGTATGGTGGCGATGGGGCCGCCCAGCTGCTGCTGAAACTCGGCCACACGGCGCCGTCTCCAGCGTGAGCTGTGATCGGGATGCGGGGTGCCGTTTGTAGCCAGGCGCTGGAATCTGAGGCGGGATAACAGTTACTGCACTAGATAAAAGATTCACCCCGTACTTCCAGTACACGGGTGAAAACCACCCTTATATAAAAACGGTCGAAAAATCGGGCTAATGAAATGAGTCTTTATGAGAGCCTAATTTCACAATCTAAGAAGCAACATTTATTCTTTATATATGTCTTCATGTTACTTTTGAGTTGGAAAATATAATAAAACATATACTTTAATGCAATTTTAAAGTGAAATCGACGGCGTTCTCTGTTCGCCATCTTGTCTTTTTGCATTCTCTCCCATTTCATCAACTCTGTGCTGATATAAGTGACCATTTGACACTGGTGCCAGGCATTCTACTTCTTGTTCCATACTAACGCTATTTTCGCCCGTATTTAGACTATGTTTTCTTTCACCCGTGTACTACAAGTACCGGGTGAATCTTTTATCTATTACTGCACATGCTCTAGTTTTGTACTACCGGGCGCGGTGGTTGAATCGTTAGAGCACAGGAATGCTTGATTTTCATTGGTGGAGCTGTAGATGCTTGATTCTCATTGGAGAATACGGTCAGGTGACATATCATACTGGATCCATGTACCACTATAAATAATAAACCTGAGGGCTTGGCTCTCTCTCTACTTTCACTCTTTATACTCTTCCTTTCTCTTTTTTCCTGTATTGACTTCACTATAGCCTACCTACACAAACACAGATTCCAGCCGTGGACTTTACAAATGGCTTATAAAATAGATACTTGTCGCTTCCTAGCCTGGCACTTGGCATTAATAGGATAGGGCAAAGCCTTGTTAGGTCAGTGTCATCAGGATAATGTGACTGAGTGGGATATCGGGTCATGGTGCCGGTGGCCTGATTTCCAAGTGGGGCAGCACTATAAAGTCACCATGAGTGCACACTGTCACAAGTCGGTACCCGTTCTGATATGGCCTTAAATGTTGCCAGAATGTAAAACTCCAACAACCACCCACCTAATGTTGTACTAGAGAGCACCTCCAGCACCGTCAACGCCTTTGACTTCAAAGGTGTCTCTCGACACATAGTTGATTGTGTGCTTTTACATTCTCTGTAAAAGCGACGGTCTGATAATACAGAATAAGATTTGAACAATTCTCGCAATGATTATGGCCTTTGCTGCCAACACGGCTTTAAGCAATCACCACTAACTAACCGTCAATGCACACTGGTGCCATATCTCAGTGCTACATTTACAGAGATGTAGATAGATAGACAGATGGAAGGTGGGAGACAGGGAGGCGACAAGTATATAGATAGATATATAGATAGATAGGTAGATAGATAGATAGATAGATAGATAGATCGATCGATCGATCGATCGATAGATAGATATGGATAGATAGATAGATAGATAGATAGATAGATAGATAGATAGATAAGATAGATAGATAGATAGATAGATAGATAGATAATAGATAATAGATAGATAGATAGATAGATAGATAGATAGATAGATAGATAGATAGATAGATAGATGGATAGATAGATAGATAGATAGATAGATAGATAGATAGATAGATAGATAGATAGATAGAAACTAGTGAAAGGATGAGAATGGGTTGGTTTGAAAAGTAAAGTTGATTAATTCCCTCTCATCAGTCAATGACCAGCTTGTGCGGTGCTCTGCCACCACCCCACCACCACACCACCACACCACCCCACCACCCCACCACCCCACCACCACACCACCACACCCAATGTTCTCTCCTCTGATTTACACATTTCATCAATTGTGACCGAAATGTTTAGTGAAAGTCTGAGCCTCAGAGATGACTAAATTTCTTTTAAAACGCATACCTGGAAAACTATTAAAAGACGGGTGGCCATGTCTGGTGGTGGTGGTCGGGTGGTGGTGGTCGGGTGGTGGTCGTAGATCGTGGTTGGGGATGATGGTGATGGCGATTAAGATGGCGGTGGGATGGTAGTGGTGGTGTGGGGGTGATGGTAGGGTGGTGAGGGGTGGTAGGGGAGTGGTGATGGTTGGGTTGTGGTGATTGTGGGGTGGTGATGATGTGTGGTGATGTGGGGTGGGGGTGAGGTGTAGTGGTGGTGATGGTGTGTGGTGGTGGTGGTGGTGGTGGTGGTGCGCTAACACGTAACAGTTGAAGCTGAGCCTCACTCGTTGAAGTGGAAGTGGAAGTGTTCGCCCTCCTGCACGCTGATCCTGTTTGCCCCGTCACCATGGCAACCCACCTCCACCCCGACCATCCGGACGCAGGCGGGCCGAGGTTCAGCACACACGCGCTGAGACAGCTGGTAGTTGAAGGCCGAGCCAATAACTGCACAGGCACAGGAGAGAGCACAGCAAGCACTGCAGTTAAAGCTGCACATGTACAGGAGAGAGCACAGCAAACACTGCAGTTAAAGCTGCACATGTACCTTAGGTTTTGTACTTATGCAAACCCTGATGGGCCTGTCACATTACGACCCATGGCAGCGGCATATGCGTAACATGTCGCAATAATTTGAAAAACTTCATTGGTCGACATAAGCCGACCTTTTTGCACTCCAGCCGCCTTCGAAGCGTATGCGTAACCTATATGTAACCTATACGTAACCTATGATGGCATATGCAAAGCGTATGACGACCTATACATGGCGTACTGGGACGTTTGTTGACAGTTACAGGTGACAGGTCTAGCATATGAGTAACCTCTGCCGACCTACCCCTAACCTATGCATAACCTATGCCGGCGTATGCATAGCATGCATCTAGCATATGAGCCCTACACTGCCATACCCTGAAAATTTTGAGCATGCACAAAATGTTTTGGACGAACAGGCGTAAGATGGCGAATGACGAGCGTATACGGCGTATGCCCAACCTATGCCTAACCTAGGCATGGTGTATGATGGGGTATGGGTCAATAACTGCATATGCCGGCATACGCTAACGCCATACGCTGTAGTGTGACAGCCCCATTACAGAACGTTGTGAGTACGCCAGAGACACCCGGAGGGCGTCGCTTCAACCTATGGCTAACCTATGCCGACCTACCCCTAACCTATGTGTAACCTATGCCGGCGTACGCCTAGAGTATGTATAGCATATGAGCAACGTATGAGGCATATGCTGGCATAGGTTGAACATTTTGAACATGCACAATTCTTTTTTGCCTCTCGACCTATGCCGACCTATGAAGAGTGTATATGACCTATGCCCAACCGCTGTGTAACCTATGCGTAGCCTATGACAGCGTATGGTCGAAAACCGCATATGCTGGTATACGCTATCGCCATAGGTCCTAGTGTGACAAGCCCATTACTCTTACATATTCAAACATTTGTTTTTTTACTTCTCTGTTGAATGATATAGTCTGGGAAAAACACAAAAACAAAACAAGATCTTGCCATGAATATGGCTATAGCTGCATAGTCACTCATTCATGTGTGTATGTACTGTTATTACTGTTATTGTAAATGGTGTGCATCTAACTTAGACACTGGTGCACTCATTAACATTAACTCATTAAATATGTATTTCTGCATAGAAGGAATATTAACGTTGCATAGTCCGATCAAAGCATCTCAATTGTTCCAGCACTCTCTATTGCTTTGTAATAACAATGCGACATTAAAGCTGCATAGTCCGATGGTTTTGAGTTTCTGTCATTTTCTTAGATAAATATATTAGGTTGATTGTTATAATCTACCTTTCTTTAGTTTGAAGTAATTTTTACTTAAAATGGCTAACTTTAGAGATATTTGAAGTGCAAACATGCAAAATTAGTTTTGGCAAGCTTGCCAAAACTCTAACCCCATAGGCTTCTGAAGTAACAGGTTCTGTTAAATCGACTCAGTATTCCCTTCTATGTGACGACAAGCATTTAATAAGTGCGCCAGTATCTAAGTTAGATATTTAGAATCAAAATCTAAATAATTATTTTGGTATTGAAAATTGGATGTTTCCATCGGACTCTGCAGCTTTAATTAAGGAACGCAAAGAAATGTAATGTAACTTTGAGTTTGTCTGCGTTGTCTCAGCTTACTCACGTGTGGCTGAGCTTACTCACGTTTGGCTGAGCTTACTCACGTGTGGCTGAGCTTACTTACGTGTTGTTGAGCTTACTCACGTGGGGCTGAGCTTACTCACGTGGGGCTGAGCTTACTCACGTGTGGCTGAGCTTACTCACGTGGGGCTGAGGTTACTCACGTGTTGTTGAGCTTACTCACGTGTGGCTGAGCTTACTCACGTGTGGCTGAGCTTACTCACGTGTTGTTGAGCTTACTCACGTGGGGCTCAGCTTACTCATGTGGGGCTCAGCTTACTCACGTGGGGCTGAGCTTACTCACGTGTGGCTCAGCTTACTCATGTGGGGCTGAGCTTACTCACGTGGGGCTGAGCTTCCTCATGTGGGGCTGAGCTTACTCACGTGAGGCTGAGCTTACTCACGCGGGGCTGAGCTTACTCATGTGGGGCTGAGCTTACTCACGTGGGGCTGAGCTTACTCACGTGGGGCTGAGCTTACTCACGTGGGGCTGAGCTTACTCACGTGTGGCTGAGCTTACTCACGTGGGGCTGAGCTTACTCATGTGGGGCTGAGCTTACTCATGTGGGGCTGAGCTTACTCACGTGGGGCTGTGCTTACTCATGTGGGGCTGAGATTACTCACGTGGGGCTGACCTTACTCACGTGGGGCTGAGCTTACTCACGTGTTGTTGAGCTTACTCACGTGTGGCTGAGCTTACTCACATGGGGCTGAGATTACTCACATGGGGCTGTGTTTACTCACGTGTGGCTGAGCTTACTCACATGGGGCTGACCTTACTCACGTGTGGCTGAGCTTACTCACGTGTTGTTGAGCTTACTCACGTGGGGCTGAGCTTACTCACGTGGGGCTGAGCTTACTCACGTGGGGCTGACCTTACTCATGTGGGGCTGAGATTACTCACGTGTGGCTGACCTTACTCACGTGTGGCTGACCTTACTCATGTGTGGCTGAGCTTACTCACGTGGGGCTGAGCTTACTCACGTGTGGCTGAGCTTACTCACGTGTGGCTGAGCTTACTCACGTGGGGCTGAGCTTACTCATGTGGGGCTGAGCTTACTCACGTGTGGCTGAGATTACTCACGTGTGGCTGAGCTTATCATGCTGAGCTTATCAGGCACTATCAGGGTGGCTTACTCACGTGTGGCTGAGCTTACTCACCTGGGGCTGAGCTTACTCACGTGTGGCTCAGCTTACTCACGTGTGGCTCAGCTTACTCACGTGGGGCTGAGCTTACTCACGTGTGGCTGAGCTTACTCACCTGGGGCTGAGCTTACTCACGTGTGGCTGAGCTTACTCACGTGTGGCTGAGCTTACTCACGTGGGGCAGTGCCGAGTTGTGTGACAAAGTCATCAATGGAGGACGCGCCGAGCAAGGCCCGATTAAGAAACCTTCTGGCTGAGGTGATAAAGGAAGAAATACACCAACTTCATTACCACTACCAGCTCAGCAGCTAAGGCCAAATATTTTTAAATGCTGATCGTCCCCGCCCGTGCCTGAAAGATCGCCCAGTGTAGTAAGTTCAAAACACTACCCCACAAAAACACTACAGCAGTGTTTTCAACCTAGGTTCAAAACACTACCGTAGTGTTTTCAACTTAGTTGAAGGTAGGTTCAAAACACTACTGTGGCCACGCTCAAAACACTATCCTTAAGTTCAAAACACTACCTCTAAGTTCAAAACACTACTCTAAAAAGATGTTATAATTGCTGCATATTGATTTTAATTTGTAGTATGGTGGGGCAGTATGCAGTAGGGTGGGGTTGTATGCAGTGAGGTGGGAAGAATGCAGTAGGGTGGGGCAGTATGTAGTAGGGTAGGGTGGGGCAGTATGCAGTAAGGTGGGGAATAATGCAGTAAGGTGGCGATTATGCAGTAGCATGGGGCAGTATGTAGTAGGGTGGAGGCAGCATGCAGTAAGATAGGGCAGTATGCAATAAGGTGTCAGTATGCAGTAAGCTGGGGCAAAATGCAGTAGGGTGGGGCAGTATGCAGTAAGGTGGGGAATAATGCAGTAAGGTGGCGATTATGCAGTAGCATGTGGCAGTATGTAATAGGGTGGAGGCAGCATGCAGTAAGATAGGGCAGTATGCAATAAGGTGTCAGTATGCAGTAAGCTGTGGCAAAATGCAGTAGGGTGGGCAGTATTCAGTTTGGGGGTTCATGATGCAGCAAGGTGGGGCATACTGCAGTAGGTTACATATTGCGGCACTACAGCCCCCACTGCCATGTCATGATAGTGTTTTAAACTTGGTAGTGTTTTGAATGTACGTAAGGGTAGTGTTTTGAACTGAACCATATTGTTTTGAACTTAAGTTCAAAACACTACCGTAGTGTTTTGAACGTCCTACACCGGGCCTGTTGTGGTTTTTATTTTTTTTAATTGTTTAACTGTTAAGAATGTTAGACCAGCAGCAATTCAACTTTCCTATCAATTTTCAAGTCATTGGTTTGACTCGGCCAGGATTCGAAACCAGTAGTTCGAATCCCACGACCTAGTACCAGAATTGGAGGGACACGCTCAGCTCATTGGGTCATCACGGCTGGTTACAAATTACGTCTCTGTCAAAAGTAACAAATACATTTTAAAAACCGCCTGCCCGACCCTGATTTTTATTTCCAAAGGATGATCACCAATTTTGTCTTTTATTTGGGCTAATGATCAGACGGGATGACGGACGAGGTCAGAGATTGCTTCCCGTGTTGCATGCAGGTCGCGGTGTGTGTGTGGGGGGCGGGGGTCTAGAACCCAGACCTCTGCCATTCCGGGGGCAGCACCCTAACCATTAGTATCTGTGTGTGTGTGGGGGGGGGGGGGGGGGGGGGAGTCTAGAACCCAGACCTCTGCCATTCCGGGGGTAGCATCCTAACCATTAGTCTGCCATGTGCCGAACAGGGTTCAGACTGGTCATAAAAAAACAACTTTTGAAAATGCAAAAATGAAGTATTGCAAAGTCCTACAATTATACCACAAGTATTATAAGTCATTTAAAATTATGGATGTCAATGTATTGGGGGGTGAAATGCTTTCAAGATATTCGGCTTGATTCTAAAATCGATTTTTATTTTGTCAATAAAAATTATATGACGACATTTCATATGTTCTTTGAAAGATGCCATTTGATGTCATTTTGAAATAATTTCTCAGGGTTACTGCAGACAGACAATAATTTTAGGTCAACTTGATTGTCCTCCAAAGATTATATGGGTATTTTTCCCACCTAAAAAAACTAGTGGTGCATAGTCAGAACCTGGAGTTATTGCATGCTGAAAAAGCTCTGGAATTTCTTCGTTGTTGTCCTTAAAATTCAATTTTAATGGTCATAAGAAGTACTTAGACAGTCTTTTTTTTAAGCCAGAAAAGGGGTGGGAACCCTGGACTAGTTTTACTAACTTTTAGCGGAGTTTATTGTAGTACACGAGTAATTATCGAATATTGCTCATGCATCTACCTTATCTCGTTTACATATTATTAGGGAATCTATCTCACGGCCGGATCAGGTCCATGGCGCTAATACTGTGTTATATTCGCTGAATAAATGATTTTACAACAACAAAAACTAATTTAAATCTGCATAGTCCGATGAAATCAACAAATTTTCAAAACTAAAACAATGATCTAAATTTGATGCTACATATCTAGCTTAGATACTGATGCACTTATTAAGCATGTGTCGCCACACAGAAGGGAATACGGGGCAATTGAATAGATCATGTTACTGCAGAATGCTATGGTATCAGAGTTTTGGCAAGCTTGCCAAAATTAATTTTGCATGGTGGCACTTCAAATATCTCAAAGGTTAGCCACTTAAAATAAAAGTCACTTCAAGGTAAAGTAAGGTAGATTATAACGATCAACCTAATGTATTTATCTCAGAAAATTTCTGAAACTCAAAACCACCGAACTATGCAACTTTAAGATTAAGCTGGACTGTGAAGGTTTCCTTGATTTAGGACGCGGCTGAGGGAGAGACGTTATGATATTGGGTACAGGGGCGTAGCTTCCATATACACAGGTACGCAGCTGCGTACCACCAGAGATTAGATGGTATATATGCGTATATACTGGTGTAGGCACCCGCGGGCGTTGACAGAATAATATAAGTGAACTGGTCTATCTATTGGCATTTCGAACGCGCCGGCAGCACGTTGGTTCTGGCGATTTGTGCTAGGCGGTGCCACCTGCGCCGTCCGGGTTAGTTAAGCATTATGCGCCCGCTACTCGCTAGATGGCGCCAACGGCAGCTGTATATAACCACGGTGCTCGATCGGCCCGGCGCCTTCCTGATAGTGATACGCCACCCGGCCTGCGCGTCGATTCAACTTAACCGAGAGAAATTTTTTTTACTTATTCGGCGGTTATGGCCAGCCAGGTACGGTAATTCTCAGGTAATAAACTGTATTATCCACAATCTACTCTTCCTTGTCCTTAGCGGTCCTACACACATATAATATTTTTTTAATATATGATGCGTTTAGCAATTTATTCTATTGCGTTTTATCCAAATGGCGTTTTATTCCATCGCCAAAAAGGTCTGCATACCACCGGACAATCCCAAGCTAGGCCCCTGGGGTGTGTAACTTACGGACAGCTCCATCCGAAGCCTCCACGTCGCAGACAATACTATTTCCGGTTTTCAGCAGGCCGTGAGAGTTGAGATCCCACGCGCTGCCCGGCGTCAGTCCTTTAAATGGCGGAACAAAGAGGACATGGCATGAAGAGTCAGCTCTTTATTTTTATTTTGTTGTTTTTCTTTTTCTTTATTTAGTTTTTGTGAGTATAACATGCATATGATATTTCATCCAATAATCTGAATTGTGAGTCGTGTATATAGAGAGGGAAGTCGGGCTCACTGGGTCTCTAAAGGGGCTGTCACACTACGACGTAACGACGTCAACGTAGGGAGAACGTGAAGAACGTTGAACTTCTCGGTGTAGTATGCAAATTTGGGCAGAAGTTGAACGTGGATGCAGCGTAGTGGACGAGAGAGTAACGTCGGTTTAAAGCGTAGTGATACGTCGTTCGACGGAGAGGTGAAGTACTGACGCTGACGGGAAGTTATGAAGTTATTCTATCGTCACTGAAGAACGTTAGTGACGTTAGCTAGTCATGAGCGTTGAACGTCGTTGTATGCACGTTCTCCTGACGTTCTCCTGACGTTCTCCTGACGTTGTCCTGACGTTCCCATTAAGCCCCGTGGGCATTTGCACTTGGTTTAATGGGGGTCAACGTAGTGGAACATAGTTGAACGTAGTGAGGAGCGTTGGAATAACGTCCGTTTAACGTCATTGACGTTCGCTGAACGTGAACAGAACGTACGGCGAACGTAAATTACGTTCGATCTACATCGAAACTTTTGAACTGTCCAAAACCTCGAGTATCTCGAGTAACACGACGTAATGTGACGTAGCTCGACGTCACTCTAACATCATTATGACATCATCATAACGTAATCCAACGTACATCAACGTAATGACGAAATATCACCACGTTAGGCTCACGTTGGCTCATTACGTCGTAGTGTGACAGGGGTATTAGCAGAAAGTTTTGCGCTCACTCGGTTGACCCAACCAGCGCGTGCTGGTTGGGTCCAGCGCGTGCTGGTTGGGTCTACCTCGTTGCAGCGCTTACTATTATTATGCGAGAGAGGGTAAGTTCTGGTACCCGGATATGTGAAGGCGATGAAGCTCTCCGCCACCTGGTGGTGTTTGTCGACAATCTCCGCCAACCAGATGGCCCCCAGGTGGCGCGTCGACGGCGGCATGTCCTCGGAGTGGGCGTGCACTGCCTGCAGCGGGTGAAATGTGCCCGTATTTAGTCAGCGCAGAGGCGATAGGGATGGCCGGGCGCGGTGGCCGAATAGGTAGAGCGCGGAATTCGCGTGCGAAAGGTTGGGAGTTCGGTTCCCGGTCGAGTCAACCCAATAACTTTTTTTGGGGGGGTACATTAGTTGTTTAAGCAGGGGGAAATTTCAGTCACAGGCAATTGGTCTTCATCATTCCACTGCTCCTTGCCCTATCCTAATAATGCCGAGCACCTGGCTAGGAAGCGACAAGTATCAATTTTTAAGTCATTTGGTTTGACTCGACCAGGATTCGAACCCACAACCCCACGATCTACCACACGGGAGACGGATGCTCTAACTCATTTGGCCATCCCGTCAATTATAAAATTGATTCTTATCACTTCCTAGCCTGGCGCTTGACATTAATAGGATAGGGCAAGGAGTGGTTAGCTCAGTGTCAGGATAATGTGACTGAGTGAGATATTGGGTCATGGTGCCAGCAACCTGATTTCCCAGTGGGGCAGCACTATGAAGACGCCATGAGTGCACACTGTCACAAGTCGGTACCCATCCTGAATCCTGATATGCCCTTAGATGTTGCCAAGCAGTCAATCTCCAACAACCAACCCACCAAAAGGGGATAACAGGCTATATTCGATTGACTTAGTATTCCTTCTATATAATATATATACATATTCCTTCTATCAATAAAATAATTAATAGATGCCCCGGTATCTAAAGGCCCTGTCACACTTTACCGGATTGAGGATACGGATAGACCCAGACAAAAATATTCGAATCTGGTGTGATTCGGACTTGAAATGTATTGACTATGTAAAGGACGGGTAACACTGACAGATGGTAACGGATGGGTGACAGACTGTAACGGATGGTAACGGTTCATAACGTATCTAACGATAAACGGACAATTCAGTATACAAATAGAACTATAATGAATGGCAACGGATGTGTAATGGATATGTAATGGACGGGAACGGGCGGTAATGGACGGGAATGGATGGGGAATGGACAGTAATGGATAATAACTGCAGACGTCAGTCTGGCGCAATCCCCTACAAGTTTTGTGCATGCTCAAAATTTGTAACGGATCAGGCCAGATATCAACGGATATCAATGGATATGCAACAGACACAAACCGGACTTTGCCGGATATCAGCTGATCAACAGACTTTGTTCCATTTCAATCCATTTCCTCGATCCGGTGAAGTGTGACAGGGGCTTTAGTTGGATTTCTAGGATCAAATCTGGGTATGTGTTTTGTTTTTGAAAATAATTGTCACCAATTTAGGAAGAACGATATCTTAAACATTTATCTAGAATTTTACCTGTCTTGGCCACAATATTTTGTAATTGTGAGCTTTTAACTTCAAAATTGTCTTTTAACACTTAGTTCATTGTGTGCTTTTACATTCTGTATAAAAAAAAGTGATGGCCCGATAATAATATGACGGAATAAGATTTGAACACATCTTGCTGTGATTATGGCCTTTGCTGTTGACATGGAGTTAAACAATCACCACTAACTAACTGTTGTTTTCGAAAAGTTTATGTTTGCATGGAATTATGCGGCTTTAGGATATATAGCCAATATTTGTGTAAGTAAAGTTAAAACAGCATAGTCCGATGAAAACATAGCATTTTCAAAACCAAAACAATTATCTAAATTTGATTCTACATATCTAACTTAGATGCTGGTGCACTTATTAAACATTTGTCATCACATATCAGGGGATACTGAGTAAATTTAAGAGAACCTGTTACTGCAGAAGCCTATGGTGATAGAGTTTTCACATGCTTGCCAAAATTAATTTAGCATGTTTCCATTTAAAATATCTTAAAAGTTAGCAATTTAAAATAAAAGTTACTTCAAACTAAAGTAAGGTAGATTATAATGAACAACCTAATATGTTTATCTCAGAAAATGTGAGAAACTCAAAACCACCGGACTATGAAACTTTAAGCTTTTTAAAAATATTTAACAACGCCTCTAGAGCACATTGATTTGTATCATCGGCTAATGGACATCAAATATATGGTCATTCTGACATATTTCTTTGGAGGAAACCCACTGCTGCCACATAGGCTACCCTTTCCGATAAGCAGTAAGGAATGCATGCTAAAGTCACGTGACCAGCCAACTCACCCACTCGTCGTTGTGCACCAGGAAAGTGCTGCATCCCCCACTCGGTGGCGCAGCGCCATCTCGCGGAATGTTCCGCTTCAAGAGGATCTCCACTTCCGGTTGGATCATCAACAGGAAGGTCTTCAGCATTTATCGACAGACAACGAGACTTCACAAATACAGGTCATGTCAAACAACAACAATAACACACTTATTTCGGAGGCGGTGCTCGCGGAAATTTTAAATCCCGCACAATTGTTTTTACAATTGGAATTTGAAGGGAAAATCTAATTTGTTTAAATCATAGTCTGTTGTTTGCTGGGGTTTTACATCTAGCAACATCTAAGCTTAGTTGTACGGTCAATTAATGAATAAAGTATCTAACTGAATTTCTCTGAACACAGATTATTTAACAAAATGAAATGAAAGTTTACCCTCCCACCACCCTAAATTCTGACAAAATGTGCTGAGAAACAAGTATTTTGGGGGTTTTGGTGTGGGGTGGATATGGGGTTAGTCAGTAGATGGTGTTGATATGCAATATAAGTCTTCCGAGATATGAACATTGAGACCCTAGCAGGCTACTATTTACTAATCAGGCTCCTGATACCACAAAGGCGAGGTGGAGGCCACTGCATCAAAGATTCGTATAAACGGGCTGTGGGCTCGAGTCCCAATCTCGCTGCGATGCTTCCCGCTTCCAACCCCCAACCGCCTTCCCCTTCTCCTCCCCCCACCACATTCCTCCAGGGTGGAGTACTCACCTTGTCAAAGTGGACCCCTGCGCCCGCAGCCACCCCTCGCAGCTCCTCCACGTACTGCGGGTAGTACCGGCCGGCTGCCGCCAGGAAGCGCGTGTACAGGTGGCGCCCCTTGTCGGTGTTGTTGAAGGCGACCAGTGCGGCCAGGTCCTGACCTCGCATGACCCGAGCGATGATTGGACGAACAGCGCGTCCCTGGGGACGCCATGTTTGTAGTCAGCGATGTTCGTGTGTACCCAACCAGCGCGACTCAAGGGTCAAGGGTCAAGGAGTACTTAAAGTTGCATAGCCCGATGGCGTTTGAATGTTTGCTTCATTTTTTAGATAAATATATCAAATTGATCATTATATTTATAACCTACTAATCATCAGTCCGGAGTAATTTTTATGAAAACTTGCTAATTTCGGAGAATTCTGAGCTGAAAGAACCCAAAATAATTTCGGCAAGCTTTCCAAAACTCCTGTCGCTATTGACATCTCACGATGATTACATGATGTGGACCTAATTCAAAAATAGCCCGGCTGGAATGAGGGCAAGGCTAATGAGGCCACGAGATTGACCTAAGTGATTAATGGTGTCCCTACATAATGGCTGGCTCAATGTAGGAGTCATAAATTCACTGATTATTCTATCCATGCTGTCCCGAAACATTAGTTAATGCACCAGTATCTAAGTTGGATATATATAATCAAATGTATGAAAGTGTTTTGGTTTTGAACAAAAATATGTGTCGTCGAACCATGCAACTTTAAAATTGCATAGTCTGATGGTTTTGAGTTTCTGCCATTTTCAGAGATAAATACTTTCGATTGATCGTTAGAGTCTACTTCACCTTAGTTTGAAGTAACCTTTATTATTAATGGCAAACTTTGGAGATATCTGACGTGAAAACATGCCAAATTAATGTTGGCAAGCATGGCAACATCCTGACACCACAGGCATTACCGGTGACAGGTTCCATTAAAGTCGCTTAGTTGCCCCTCCTATGTAGCAGCACATGCATAGTCTGTTGAAGCATTGCATTTTCAGATCCAAAACAATTATCTAGATTTCATTCTACATATCTAACTTAGACATTGGTGCACTTATTAAACATTTGTTTCTGTATCGAAAAGAATACTGAGTCAATTTAATAGAACCCGTCTCTAGTAAAGCCTATAGTGGCATAGTTTTGACGTGCTTGCCATAATTAATTTGGCATGTTTTCACATCAAATATCTCTAAAGTTAGCCATTTATTATAAAAGTTAATTCAAACTAAGGTAATGTAAATTATAAATATGAATCTAATATATTTATCTTAGAAAATGACAGAAGCTCAAGACCATCGGACTGTGCAACTTTAAGCAAATCACTTCTAACTAACTTAATTTTCCCACTTTTGTCTGCTAATAAATTGGATGAAAATGTTACTTTCCATTGCAGATATACTACGCAGAGACTGTTCAATAGTGGGGTCTTTTTGTGTTGTTTAAAGTTGCATAGTCCAATGGTTTAGAATTTCTGTCTTTTTTCTGAGATAAATATATTAGATCGATCACTAGTATCTACTTTACATTAGTTCAAAGTTACTTTTATTTTAAATGGTAAACTTTTAGATATTTTGAGTGCAAACATGGAAAATTAGTTTTGGCAAGCTTGCCAAAACTCTGACACCATAGACTTCTGCAGTAACAGGTTCTATTAAATTGACTCAGTATTGCCTTCTACGCAGAAGCAAATGCTTAATAAGTGCATCAGTATCTAAGTTAGATATGTCAAATCAAATCTAGATAATTGGTTTGGTTTTGAAAATTGGATATTTCATCGGACTATGCAGCTTTAATACAATTGATAATACACTAATTCTGCTCTATTTTACCTGTTTGAAATGTAATTCTTTTAGTTTTAGTCAGATATGTTTAACCCCTGTATGATCGCCAATAGCTGATGTTTACTTTTTGTGCTGTAGGGGAGGGGGTCGTTAAACAAACAAACAAAACACAAAAGCAACCTTCAACCAACCCATCAGAAATATGTCAAATGGCCTTTGAACAAATTTCTCAAACAAGTCACGTGACTCACCATTTCGTAGCCGACCTCGTAGTGAGACCCCCGTGCAAAAAGCACAGGCGTAGTACCACCGCATGCCACTAGAGGGCTCAGCATGGCGCTCGCCAGAACGAGGCTGATCCAATATGGCGCACACCTACCAGTCGTCATGTCAGTCTGTGTCGGAAAGTGTTCACAGGAAACTCACTGAAGCAAGATAAGTTGGGAACATTGACAGCTGTTATTACCTGGCCAGATATCTAAATAGTGTTACTGAAATAAATATATAGTCAGGGGGTCAAATGCATATTTTGGCCTGACCTGGGAAGTGGCTCTAAAGTTTTTTTCTCAGTGTTTTCATGTTATATAGGTATTGTACTCTATGAAACTGTGCGATGGCATTCTCCCATCATTGAGCATTTTCATAGAAACAAGTTTTATACAATTGCGGCTATCGGAACCCAAATTACTGATTTTTGTGGGTGGGGAAATAGAAAGATCCTTATTATCTAGGCCCCTATTTTTATATTATCCAGTATGAAATGGGTTAACTCTGAAATTGACTCCTGCCAGTGGACTTCCCATATATAATATCCTGCTGCGACCTTGTGGCCTATGTTACAGGTTCTGTTCTGGTAGCCACCTAGTGACAAGAAATAGACTTATCACTCAACCACAAGGCTTGTTGATCCACACTTCATTCGTCATTTATCCCTTAATTAGTGGTTTCTGAGGATATGTCATTGGTCAGCATGATGTTATGAATAATGAGGCCCTGAGAATAGGTAGGTGGCAACCAGACCACTGTTAAAGTTCATGTAAATGTCCAGCTACAAGTTGAAGTGTGTCTCTGAGTGATAATTGGTGAATTTTCTGGCTGAATTATGAACTCCTGGCCCAAAGGATATATCCCTGAAGGGCATGTATGTATTTATTGACGATGTGGTCAGTGGTAACTTCGTTCTGCTCAGATAAGACATTGGAAATGAAGTGTAACTACTGCTTAAAGATCTGATAATTCTATTGAAAAGCAGAATTTAGGTATTACTGAAAACTACTATCTACATTACTGATATTTGGAGACTTAGAGAGTTTGTCAATGATGTGGACTCTCCGGAGGACCTCACAAACAAGTTGGAGAGAGCTGCAGCCAAAAGCCCTACTGCAAAATTGTGGGTTGACTGCTTATTGAAACCTGTCTTCATAATGATGCTCTATCTGAGAGCTGAGAAAGAAGGAGAGTTTTACTTACACCTTAGAGCAATTGAATTGACGCTGCCTATTTTCTTTGCCACCGGGCACATCCATTATGCTAGGTATGCCACATATTATATCATTCAATGAAAGCTCTCCCACAACATGTTCTACAGCATTTCACCAAAGGGAACCGACCATGTTGTGAGGCACATTGATGGCATATGGAATGGAATCTGGTCTGACATGTTTATCGAGACCACATTCATGAGATATGGCAAGGGAAAGCATGGCATAATAGGCATCACACTTAACCCCGAAGCTTTGAAATCTTGGGCATTGAGCCTACATGTCTGCGGTCAGATAGCTGCCGATGTAGCTGAAATGCGAGGTGATGAGAGTGTAGCCAGGCAGGCAAGCGTGCACAAAGAAGAAAGCAAATCCAGGATAAAATCTGATGCAAAGGATCGACAGGACATAAGAGTGAAGATGACCCAGTGCATACCACCACTTGACCACGAGCAGCACCCAGAGGGATCAATTGTGAACATTGTTACTGGAAGGGTACACTCATCTTCAACAGTTAATGTTCAAACAATCCGGGGAATTTACAGAGGCTTTGCCTCGAGGCTTTCATCACAAGATTGAAAGAAGAATAACTTCAATGGCAGACACAAAGAAGTCTGTAAATATCGGCAGACAGAAGGTTTTTGATACAAACCTAATCTACAGTCGTGTCATATGTCTGCAGGCCAGTAATAGGGATATAGACATTGACCATCTGATGTCCCATGAATTGGCTCCACTGCCAATGGCTCTCTTTGCAGACTCTGGTGATATGCGGATATCCACATCTAAATCCATCTTGAAAAGAGATATGAAAATTGAGGTGTCATCAAGAGTAGCCCATGAAGAAATTGAAGTCACTGTCATTGATGGGTGTGCCCTTCTCTGGATACCTGGTTGGCCTGCTGTTGGAAATGTGCAGACTTACATTGATGCCTTCAAGCACAAAATAGCAGAGAAGCTCTCCAAATGTGATGTTTATCTAGTCTTTGATAGATACAACGAATTCAGCACCAAAGATTCAACACGATTAGCCAGGGGTACTGGCAGGGTCTATCAGTTGACACCCTCAACACCAATCCCCGCCCAGAAAGCAGTGTTGACTGTTACAGGCGATAAGAAGCAGCTCATCAAACTGATATGCGAGGACTTGTAAAGTGATGAAGACTTTGTTCAGAACCATACACAGGGCATACATTTTGATAACAGGACAGGAGGAAACTATCGAGATTAGCAAGGGCATTGTCATAGAAAGACGAGATCTGTACACCAGTCATGAGGAAGCTGACAATATTATAGTGCAGCAGGCATTTATGGCAGCTTCAGAGGGGGCATCCGGTGTAGCTGTGGTGGCTGATGATACAGATGTGTGGGCCCTCCTGTTGCACCACTATCTCGAGCAGGATCTTGACATCCCAATTATAATGCAATCTCCTATACATGGAAGAAGTGTCATAGACATCAAAGCAACCACTGTCCAATATGCAGACCTCATTCCAAACCTGCTTGCAGGACACTCCTTATCTGGATGTGATACTGTAGCAGGATGCTTTGGCATTGGGAAGAAGAAGATGTTGAACACTATAAAACAACACTCACTGAGTCTGCTTGGAGAAATTGAGGCCCCCTGGCCTGAAGTAGTGAAGCAGGCAACTCAATTCGCTGTTGCTACTTATGGTCAGAAAAGCTGCCATACTCTCTGTGAGGCTAGAGCAAAGGTATGGAAGACCAGAATAGGCAAGGGGAGCAGCACAATGCCAAAACTCTGTTCACTGCCACCAACTGATGCTGCTTTCCAGGAAAATCTGAAAAGAGCACACCTACAAACATTCTTGTGGAAGAATGCCTTGAGGTTTGAGCCTCAGAAGTTAGACCCGTTAGAGTATGGATGGAGCAAAGATGGGGATATGCTCTGCCCAACTACAGTTCCTGCAGGAAGTCAACTGGTACCCGAGTACGTCCAAAAGATCATCAGTTGTGGATGCTCCAGTGACACACCATGTGAAAGTATTCAATGTGGATGCAACAAAGCATGAATGACTTGCTCAGTCTTCTGTGTTTTGCATCCCGATAGCCGCAATTGTATAAAACATGTTATATGAAAATGCTCAATGATGGGAGAATGCCATCACACAGTTTCACAGAGTACAATACCTATATAACATGAAAACACTGAGAAAAAAACTTTAGAACCACTTTCCAGGTTCAGCTCCTGGCCCCCTGACTAATAGAACAATAGGCCTAACTACCACACACGCCAATCTTACCACTTCACGCGATAGGGCCATAGGCTGCCGATGTTTTCACTGTGCTATCGCCTAACACATTTCAAAGCTTTGCTACCACTTTCACCAAAATAAACAAAACACACAAAAAACAACAACAACAAAGTATGTGTAATCTGTAAATAGTGAATACAAATTATATTTGACAACAGAAGGTAGTTCACAAGGTATATAGTATTAGTAGTGTTTGTTAGTTTACATTTCTTAATAGATCCTACCTGTACTTTTACCTATTTTTGCACTTTTTAATGAATAAATACATCAAACCAATGACTATCCTGATACTGTGCTAACCAGTCCTTGCCATGTCCTAGTAATGCCGAGGGCCAGGCTATGTAGTACCAAGTATCAATTTTATAATGGCTTCGGTCACATTCAGTGGGGTAAACCGGGCGTGCTGGATGAATCGGTAGAGCGCGGGTCTTGCGTGCGGGAGAGCGAAAGTTTGGTTCCCGGTCGAGTCAAATCAATGACTTATCAAATTGATAGTTGTCGCTTCCTAGCCTGGCGCTCGGTATTAATAGGATAGGGCAAAGACTGGTTAGCTTAGTTTCAGGATAATGTGACTGAGTGGGATATCAGGTCATGGTGCTGGTGGCCTGATTTCCCAGTGGAGCAGCACTATGAAGTCGAGATGAGTGCACACTGTCACAAGTCGGTAGGGCTTACACGTCCTGGTATGACCTTAGATGTTGCCAGGACGTAAAACCCCAACAACCAACCAACCACCTGGAAATCCCAAGCTAGGCACCTGATATAAAACTGACACTGTTCACCTTGAGTGGTGTAATGAGCATACATACACGTCCCTGCTATGGTCTGGCTGTGTGTTACTGTGTAGAAGTTGGTAATGAGCATACATACACATCCCTGCTATGGTCCGGCTGTGTGTTACTGTGTAGAAGTTGGTAATGAGCATACATACACGTCCCTGGTATGGTCCTGCTGTGTGTTACTGTGTAGAAGTTGGTAATGAGCATACATACATGTCCCTGGTATGGTCCTGCTGTGTGTTACTGTGTAGAAGTTGGTAATGAGCATACATACACATCCCTGGTATGGTCCGGCTGTGTGTTATTGTGTAGAAGTTGGTAATGAGCATACATACACGTCCCTGTTATGGTCCGGTTGTGTGTTATTGTGTAGAAGTTGGCAATGAGCATACATACACGTCCCTGCTATGGTCCTGCTGTGTGTTACTGTGTAGAAGTTGGTAATGAGCATACATACACGTCCCTGCTATGGTCCGGCTGTGTGGTACTGTGTAGAAGTTGGTAATGAACATACATACATGTCCCTGCTATGGTCCGGCTGTGTGTTATTGTGTAGAAGTTGGTGATGAGCATACATACACGTCCCTGGTATGGTCCGGCGGTGTGTTATTGTGTAGAAGTTGGTAATGAGCATACATACATGTCCCTGCTATGGTCCGGCTGTGTGTTATTGTGTAGAAGTTGGTAATGAGCATACATACATGTCCCTGGTATGGTCCGGCTGTGTGTTATTGTGTAGAAGTTGGTAATGAGCATACATACATGTCCCTGCTATGGTCCGGCTGTGTGTTATTGTGTAGAAGTTGGTAATGAGCATACATACATGTCCCTGGTATGGTCCGGCTGTGTGTTATTGTGTAGAAGTTGGTAATGAGCATACATACATGTCCCTGCTATGGTCCGGCTGTGTGTTATTGTGTAGAAGTTGGTAATGAGCATACATACACGTCCCTGGTATGGTCCGGCTGTGTGGTACTGTGTAGAAGTTGGTAATGAGCATACATACACGTCCCTGGTAGGGTCCTGCTGTGTGTTACTGTGTAGAAGTTGGAAATGAGCATACATACACATCCCTGTTATGGTCTGGCTGTGTGTTACTGTGTAGAAGTTGGTAATGAGCATACATACACATCCCTGGTATGGTCCTGCTGTGTGTTACTGTGTAGAAGTTGGTAATGAGCATACATACACGTTCCTGCTATGGTCCGGCTGTGTGGTACTGTGTAGAAGTTGGTAATGAGCATACATACACATCCCTGGTATGGTCCTGCTGTATGTTATTGTGTAGAAGTTGGTAATGAGCATACATACACGTCCCTGTTATGGTCCTGCTGTATGTTATTGTGTAGAAGTTGGTAATGAGCATACATACACGCCCCTGCTATGGTCCGGCTGTGTGTTACTGTGTAGAAGTTGACGTGGTCATATCATGAGAGCAGTGCAGCCCAGACCTACACACTCCCCATATAAATACTGGCTCAGACACTATCTGATAGCCAGCAGCCTTATCTATTTAAGCAAGATCTACACTCTCTACTTTCTGATTAGACACTTCCGGTATCACACCAACTGGCACTAGTCTCGTTCACCCAGAGCCACTTTCCCTATATTACATATGAATTGACATTCTATGATATTTTCTGAGAGATAAATTCCATACAGCATTTAACACTTGATTTTGGTTTTTATTTATTTATATTTTTGGGTACATTAATTGATTAACCAGGGGGAATTTCAATCATACACAATTGGTTTTCGTCATTCCACTGCTCCTTGTCATATCCTATTAATGTCGAGGGTGCCCTCGTCTCCGGTTCAAGGATACCATCAAGAGAAACCTGAAGCTGAGAGACATTAAGACCGACTCATGGACGCAACTCTCACAGCAAAGAGCTAAATGGAGAGCGGCAGTCAAGTAATGAAAGAAGTCTTTGTCGCATCGCGACCGACAGCATGATGATGATGATGATGATGATGATGATGACCAGGCTAGGCAACGACAAGTATCAATTTCTAAGTCATTGGTTTGACTTTACCTGGGTTTCGAACCCACAGATTCAGTCGAATCCTGTGACCTACCAAAATGGGAGACGAACGCTCAACTCATTTGGCCATCCTACCTGCAAACTCTTACCAGTTGTAAATTAATGTCATATTGTGATTCTATTGTACAACACTTTAGACTACACTCCAAACACATTTTAGCATATTTTTAATATTTAATTATTCAGCCTTTTTATATTTAAAATGATGGTACAGTGGTAGCAAAACCTCTAATGTTCATGGGTAAGTCGTGTCTAGAGGAAGCTATACTTTATAAGTTGCTATTCTCAATTTAGTCTCGCGTTGTACCTTCTTTATCTAGGAGAGCCGGGTTGGTTGAGGTTGACAGTTGATTGTGTAGAATGTGAACCGTGGAGTGGGAGGAGAGTGAGGGAGGCGGGAGGAGAGTGGAGAGGGGAGGGAGGTGGGGCAGGGAGTGAGGCGGGGAAGGGGGAGGGATGTGAGGCGGTGGGGGGATGGAGGGGGATGGGGCTGGGAGGGGAGGGGGAGGGGAGGAGATGTGGAGGAGAAGGAGGGGGTGGGACAGGAAGGGGAGGGAGGCGGGAAGGGAGGGGAGGGAGGTGGAGAGGAGAGGTGGAGGGGAAGGAGGGAGGGGAGGGAGGCGCGGGGGGGAGGAAGGGGGAGGGCAGGGAGGGAGGCGAGGAGGGGAGAGAGGGGAGTGAGGCAGGGAGGTGAGGGACAGGAGGGAGGCGGGGAGGGAGGGAAGGGAGGGGAGTGAGGCGGGGAGGGAGGGGAACGCAGGATCGATGCTACGTGTTTGTGCAAAGCCGTGGATAGTGAGACGACTTCTGACCAGTAACTTAAAACTGCATAGTCCGATGAAAGCATCAAATTTTTTTAATACAAACACTTAAAAAAAATTTAAAAGATTAAAAAGATTATTGAGGCTGTATTTATACTGTCCATAGCATATAAGCCCGGTACCCAGGCTTGTTTTCAATGCTGGCCAGTTGTAGTGTTGGTGTTATCTTACCACACAGTAGCTGCTGATAAGTTGCTTACCACACAGTAGCTGGTGATAAGTTATTTAGATTTTGATTCTACAAATCTAACACAGATACCTGTGCACTTATTAAGCATGTGTTGCTGCATAGAAGGGAATACTGAGTCAAGTTGATAAAACCGATTACTGCTGAAGCCTATGCTGACTAAGTTTTGATGTGCATGCCAAAATTAATCGTGCATGTTTTCAATTCAATTATCTCCAAAGTTAGCCGTTTATGTGATATATAATTAATTATATGAGTACAAATGGGCGGAGTAAGTATTGTATATGCCTTTATAGAATTGTTTATATTTAATTGCTCGCTATTTATTATTTATGTGTTGCATTTATTGTGTTATTTGTTGCGGGCTGGAACTCGCTACGTGAGGCTGGCGCCACCACCGCCTAGTCAGGTGCCAGCCGGAGTGCGTCAGAGTCACATGAGCTCCGAATTTAAACTTTTTCTGAGGTTAGGGCTGTTTATGGCTCGGCCAAAGGGCCTCTTGAAATAAAGGTAGGCTTCCACCACTCCTCGTCTTGCTGTCCTTTTATCTGTCCTCGTTTGTAGCCAACTGTATAATGAAAGTTGCTTCTGACTAAAGTAAGGTAGATTATAACAATTAACCTAATATATTCATCTTTAAAAATAGCAGAAATTAAAACTCATTGGATTATGCAACTGTGAAAGATACCACAAGCAACAACTACAAAGCCCAACACAAACAAAGCAGAAACTGCATTGTGATACCTTGCCACTTCCAATCAATCCCCCCACCACATATCAGGGCCGCGTTCAAGGTACGCCTCCGAGGTCCCTCCAAGAAATTCCTGACATCACGCTAGTCTGAACGATTTTAGCTGTTGGTCGCCTCGAAAATTGTGGCCCCCATAGGGGGCAGCCATTGCAATGAAAAAGAAGAGCGCTGATTGGCTGAAGCCACTGAATTTGGCAGCCATTATCGAGGCATTTTTGTCTACACACAAAACACACAAAACACATACCAAGCACACAAAACACACACAAATCATATTACACACACAAAACATACAAATATGATTAAACACATCAATCACACAAAACACATACCAGGCACACAAAACACATACAAAACATTACACACACAAAACACATGCAAATATTACTAAACACACAAAACACGTACCAAGCACACAAAACACACACAAAACATATTACACACACAAAACACATACAAATATGATTAAACACACAAATCACACAAAACACAGTACACACACAAAACACGTACAAATATGATTAAACACACAAATCACACAAAACACATACCAAGCACACAAAACACATACCAATCACACAAAAACCACACAAAGCATACTACACACACAAAACAGATACTAAACACACAAAACACATACTAAACACGCAAAACACACACAAAACGTGATGGCCAGAATAATTTGACCTCTCAGGCAAGGAGCCACATCGACAGGCGATCATGCAGAGGTTGATTGCATCAGGGCATCTACATAGTCTAATAGTGAGGACGCTAGCCCTGGATCCTATTTTCCATTTGCATCACGCCCATGACAATAGACTGCATCACGGTTCCAGCGGCGTGGTGCATTGTGGGATGCATCAGAGCAAAACAAAGCCGCGAGAAGCACATGGCACATGCTAATACACTGGGTGCAGCTATGAAATGTGCTAGTTTCAGCTCATCTCAGCTCTTATTTGAAACATAGAATACCAACTAAAATAATATATATAATAAATTTAAATATTAATCTTTTATCCAGCATTGCATTTACATCAATATAATTAGTACATCTTATGCCATGTGCATTTAGATTTAGACAAATCTAGGCACTCAGACTAGTGTTAGAGCCATAGTCAGTCAGTTTTACTTATTTTATTCATGTTTTTATTTATATCCTACGGTTAATGACATATGTAGAAATAGAAAATGAATAGGGTTAATCAGATATTGGTTACATATTTCTTTGAAACAAGTTTTTGTTGACACATTTGACATTTTAATATTTAGAACAAGAACTTGGCTAATCAATGGTGATGTAAACATCAGCCTGTAAAGTGACTGAAATTTATGTTTCTTAGCTCAAAATGCTTATTTATGGAGAGTTGTGTCTTAAACATATTCATTATAATATTATATTGCATCCTTCCATCCATGTTTGTGCCAAATTGTTATGTATTTCTATTAATTTTGAATAAAATGCCAGTTTTGCCCTACGCGTATCGGCAAACTCATTGGCCGTATGCCTTTGCTTTGCTCCCAACACCGTTTTCAGCGCATGTTCACTCGGAACAGTGATGTAGTCTATTGCAAGGGAATTGTCCTGGCAAATACTTTACATGGGCTAAAACACCATTTCATGTAATGTGTATCCCCCCCTCCCCAACCTGACCAAGCTGTGACCCGGCGTGCTGCATGAGTCGCAGCTTCAGTCCTTCCTGAGAGACCAGTGGAACTCGGACTACCCGGCATGCTGAGGCACAGCTTCAAGCCTTCCTGAGGGACCAGCAGAACTCAGACTACCCGGCATGCTGGGTCACAGCTTCAGTCCTTCCTGAGGGACCAGCGGAACTCGGACTACCCGGCATGCTGGGTCACAGCCTCAGTCCTTCCTGAGGGACCAGCGGAACTCGGACTACCCGGCATGCTGGGTCACTACCCGGCATGCTGGGTCACAGCTTCAGTCCTTCCTGAGAGACCAGCGGAACTCGGACTACCCGACATGCTGGGTCACAGCCTCAGTCCTTCCTGAGAGACCAGCGGAACTCGAACACACATAATGAAACTGCAATCATCTTCCTTGACCTCGAGAAAGCCTTTGAGCTCATCGACCACAACGTGGTACTGACATCAATGGCTGATCTTGGCATTGCCGGCCGGCCTCTTGCATATCTCCGAAATTACCTCCAGAACAGGCGAGCCAGAGTATGTGTCCAAGGCACCTCTTCTCCCTACCTCAAACTAAAAAATGGTGTCCCCCAGGGTGCAGTGCTCAGCCCCCTCCTCTTCAATGCAGTGATGGCATCTCTCATTAGGATGCTTAAACAAGACCTAGCCACCCGAGAGATCACAGACACAACCATAGTCTGCTACGCAGATGACATCGCCATCACCTGCTCCCATGCGATCAATGCACAGGATCTCGCTGAGCAGGTGCTCCACCTGGTAGGAAACGCCTGCCGGGACCTTGGATTAAAAATCGCCCCCACCAAGACCAAGATCATGCACATGTTCAGAGGTCAACCACTTCACCCCCTCTACCTAGATGGATCCCCTATCGAATGGGTCTCCACCTTCGACTACCTAGGTATCCGTCTAGACCGAGACCTGAACATGAGAGCCCTCTGCCGCCACCTGGCCACCAGAATGACCAACAGACTCCTCCTCATGAAGAGGATCTCCGGCTTCTCCTGGGGCGCCCCGGACAGTGTACTCGCACTCTTCTACCGCCAGGCAGTCCGCTCCCTCTTCGACTACGCTGCGCCCACACTCGCTCTCACAGCCCTCGGGCTTGACAACCCCCAAACTCAACTACCCAAGAACAAGATCTTTTTGAACGAGTTCCGGAAACTTGAGAACATCCAACACAGGGCTGCCAGGCTTGTCCTCCGTGTTCCCAGCAGCACCAGGATCGAGATCCTCCTCCTTGAATCAGGCCTCCCTCCCCTCCACCTCCGAGGCAAACAACTTCTCACCACCCATCTCACAAGAACCCTTTCCTCAGGCCTTTCAACAACAATCCGCAGAGCCGCGGCCTACCTCCGAGATGGGACCCGCGGTCACCCTCACATCTCCTACCGTCTCAAGAACGCCATCACCACCCTCAAGGACTCCCACGGACTCCACATTGCAGACTTCGCCCTGAGCCCTCACAAGCCACCTTGGGTTTCCATCCCAGTGGAAACCCGAACCACCAACCTAGTTGCTGCCAAGGCGGCTTACACCACCCCAGAACTCCACTCCCTGGCTCTCGAGGCCATAACTCAGGCGAAGGTGGAATTTCCTCTCGCATAGACTGTCTACACCGATGGCTCCCTTAACCCAACATCAGGTAGAGCAGGAGCCGGAATCTTCATCCCCTTCTCCAACACAAAGAACACCACCAGGGTGTCAGACTTTGCTTCCACTCTCGATACCGAGCTCGCCGCCATTCACTTGGCCCTCGAAGACCTCCACAACTCAAGTGCCATCATCATTACCGACTCTTTGAATGCCATCAAAGAGATCGCCCACCCAAATGCCCGACACTCCCTTGCCGACTCAATCCATATTAAAATCTTCACCAGACATCAGGCACACCTCAAAACAGTCCTGCTATGGGTCCCCTCGCATATAGGACTGTATGGTAATGACCAGGCCGACTATGCCGCTCTAGCCGGTGCCAACCTAGCAGACGTAGAGACAGCCATCCTTCCATCCATCACCAAACTGGCCGCCGCCGCTTCTCGAGCCACCACCAAACTCTGGGAACGAGCCACACAGAAGGAACAAGTACGGAACCCTTATTCAATAAGCTGGCTCTGGTACACCCTGGTCAGAACGAACATCCCCCATCCAGTCGGCCTTCCTGCTTCTACACAAGTCGCCATCAACCGCTTCAGGACTGGCTACCGCCGTTGGATTGATGTCCCAACCTCCAGCGCTGTCCCTGCGGAACTAATATCTTTAATGTGGCCCACATACTCGCCTCATGTGGCGCCATCGACAGATCTGCCATCAGCGACTTCATGGAGGATGCTGACCGCCAACTCAGCGACAATAGGGCCGCTCTTGCTATCCTCTCCAGGATTTCCAAGTCATCCTGGAACGCACTTGCGCGCTTCTACCGCCAGAATGCAGACATCATCAACACTGTCGGTCGCCCAGTTCATGACATCGGGGACTAGCAGGCCCCACCTCATCGCCATAGCTGACTTGGTGCAACTACTAACTAACCACTAATTTTCACTGCAACAAACAGGTAACCCCACCCTCTGCCTAACTAATCCTCCTCACTTCACTTCTTCCTCTGGCCTTGGCCGGACTTACGGTGCATACCGGTGAATCTGGAGGGACTGAAGTTTGGATCCTAGTCGAGTCAAACCAATGACTTATAAAATGGGTACCTGTTGCTGCTAGGCGCTTGGCGTTATGAAATCAGGACAGGGACTGGGCGCACAGTGTCAGGATAATGTGACTGTGTGGGACATCGGGTCATGGCGCCAGCGGCCTGATTTCCCAGTGGGGCAGCACTATAAAGTCACCATGAGTGCGCGCTGTTACAAGTCGGTGCACATCCTTGTATGGCCTAGGGTCTTACGGGGGTGTAAAACTACACCAACCACCCATCCTCCCCCGGCCCTCTCAGAGGACTGTGGTTGGACTCTTAGGCTGCCTTGTTCTTCCTCCGCCCCCTCCCCCCTGCCCCTCAATTCCTCTGATCACTACACACCGGAACCCAACTCCCGACCACATGGGACTGCTTTCAGCGGTGCCCATTCAGTGCTGCAGATTTGCAGCTTTCAGCGCACCAATGCGACTGAAAACTCCCCAAAACAACAACAACAACA